>JABUQX010005111.1:27500-32500 GCA_015478945.1 Trachelipus rathkii
ATTCATTGCAGCATTGACTCGTTCTCGCCGCAATTTTCGCAGAACGAGAAAACTGTATTTTCAACAATATGTTTTTACTGTTACCTCTCCCAGTCTGAACACCTCGACGTGGAAGATGGTTCGGAAGATCGCTCGCAGACACAATGTCTCTCCCACACTTGTGATTCAATATAGCCCTTATGTAACCGGGTCCAGTTGCTTACATCTTTGGATTCCACTTTGCTAAGTGGTCTAATGCTTCCAATCACTCGGAGGTCTTCCAGAAAACACGTTCCTCCACCAAACCTCCGGATTTCCCTTACAACCTTATAACCGACTCTTTACTCAGTACAAATTTCGACCTGCTTTATCTGCTTGCAAATATGGGGCTCCTGGCTCGGATGGTATCTCCTATATCATGATCATTCAAGCCCATCTCTCTGCATAGGCCTTTTTACTTACGTTGTTTAACAGGATTTTGGGTAGAGAGTTATTTTCCATCGGTGTGGCTAACGGCACTCGTTGTTCCTATTCCAAAACCGGGAAAGGATGGATGGGTGGTTGACAATCATTGGCAGATTTCACTAACGTGTCATTCCTGCAAGACAATGGAGGAAATAGTTGCTACTCGTCCAATCTACATTTTTGAGACCAGAGGGGTAATTTATAACTTTCAATTTGGTTTTCCGCGACGCTGTTCGGAGATTGATCCACTTCACTTTTTGTTTCATGTTCGCCAATTGACCTCAGTTAAATGATGCGCCCATAGGCGAACTCTTATGGGTTTCCGAAGCCCTTTACCGATATAAACTAGACTAGGCAGCACGATATATGGCCAAACTAGTTCCTGATACTAATGTATTTTTATTTTATTTTTTATTATACAAAATTTGATTTTTAATTAATTTTAGCACATTATATTTTTAACTTAGGTTTTAGCCTTTGATGAATTTTATCCCGATTTTTGCTTTTGTTCCTGTTTGTGCAACTGTGACATGTGAAATTGGTGTTGTGTGGGTGTGTGTGTGTGTGTGTGTGTGTTGATGACAGATTTTGCGTAGTCGGCTTCTAATGACTTCACCAACGTCTGCGACTTAAACTCTAACTCTGCTTCTTGAATACCACCTCTCGTTAATCTTAATACTAAATCTTTTGCTTCTTTGTCTGAACTCAGATTGCTATAGAATCATCACTCTAACTTCGATTTAATGTAGTCCAACTATAACTATTTCAGAATTTCCGTCTAAAGGTGAGAGTGCCAATATATAACATTAAACACTCCTAGCACGTCTCGTAAAAAATCTCGAATCTTCTAATTTCGATTCTCTGGCTTAAAATCTTTCTTCCTGCTACTACAATAATCTTGTGCTTCTGCTACTTTTCTCCTAACAGAACAGATTTCACGCCTTTTTTGAATAACTATCTTTCACCATGTTATATCTTCTCATCCAAATACAGGTCCTCTATTTAGGGATTTCAATGTACAAACACTGAATGTTGGGGTCCTCTACCTACTAATTAGATGGGAAGAGCCGAAATCATTTATGATCTCAACATCTGGAGTAAACTAATTAAAGAAACCAACACACATTCCGATGTCCCAACCAATTCTTGAACACACTTGACCTATGATTCACCACTAGTCCTTCTCTATAAATACAGCCCACCTTCTCTCATATGGTAAATCTGACCACAACCTTATAATCTCTTAATTTTAATACTTTCTCTCCAAAACAGCTCTATCCTTCTGTGGCTTCTTTCTTGCCACTTGATCGGCGATTGGCCTTGGCCTGCTACAACATAATTGGGAATGACTGCTTTGCCTCTGGTGACGCTTCGGCTTCTGCCGAAATGGGACTGTATCGTGATGGGTATAGCAGGTTCATTCCTTCTTCGACTAAATCTTTCTCTCCTCATAATCCATGTTTCAACGTACTTGTCTCTGCCATCATCGTAAACAATGCGTATCGGGGTGGCAAAAATCTCTTCTCCTATCACTCTCTTAATTCATTTCAGCTAGAAATCGTTGCAGGATATTCTTCGACGGGCAAAGCGGCTCATTCCCCCCCAAAAAAAACGGGGGGGGAAAAAAGTTGCGCCCCCTATAAATCTCCTTGGTTCTCCCCTACTAACAAACTTTCTGCCTCTTCCAAAAATATCTCTAACAACTTCCTTGTAAATCTTCCTTTTACTCCTTACTCTTATTCGATCTGATGGCTCAGTTGCTAACTCTCCAACTGAAAAGACCAATCTCTTGCGGCCTCCTATTTTCTCTAAACTAACCCTGACGATTCTGGCATTCTCTTCCCTCCTTCTTCCTCTTAGTATCCTATGCTTTGCTGTGAGATACTATTGCATCGTGCATGGCTCCTGAAATTTATGAACGTTAGGAAGCGGTGCCCGGAATGGCATTCCATCCCCATTTTTAAGGGAAGGTGCTTCCGTGCTGGCCCCTCCTCTCTCAACTATATGCTCTATGCCTCAATACTAGCACTTTTCCCTTAGTGTTGGAAGGGCGCACACTTCCAACACATTCTTCAACTCAAGCGCTCTATCCGTCTAACTTATCCCCTATAGCTCTAACTTGTATTCTATCTAAAATCTTTGAAACCCTTTCTCAACTTTCATTTCTTAGACCATCTGGAATCTTATTCCCTTCTTCTTTCCGATCACCAGTACGGCTTTCGGCGATCGTCTACTGGTGATGTACTTTCCTATTTAACCGATTTGTTGTTTTCCGCCCTTAGGATTACGGGAATACTTGTCGTGTGGCGCTTAAACCAATTCCAAAAGCATTTGACCGAGTATGGCACGCGTCTCTGCCTCCAAGCTCCCCTCCTATGGATTCCTCCTCTCTTTGCTTACTTATGTCTACTTTTCTTTCAAATCGCTCAATATCGCTTTTAATGTCAATCTTCTTTTTCTGTTAGTAGTGGTGTTCCTTAGGGTTCTGTTTTATCTCCTTCTTATTCTTTGCTTTCATTAATGATCTCTCGTCTGCACATACTAACTTTATCCAATTCATTATGCGAGGACTCACCCCATTCTTCAAACATTCCAATTCTTCTCCTCTTTTACTTCTAGGGGCAATTCTTCTAGTCTTAATCTTCCGATTCCATTCTCGCCATCTGGATTAAATTCCGGTGGGTCTCTCACCTTGTGAAAATTTAATCTTTAAAAGCCCCAACTTCTGCAAATCTCCCTCTCTAAGGCACCTTTCTAAACTTTCCTACTTCTTTCGACCGTCGTCTTATTTCTCCTGTTGACAACATAAAAATCCTTGGCCTCAACGTAAACAAAAAAAATGTCTTGAGAAACCTTACATCACCAATGGTCTAGCGCCTCAAAGAAAAACTTTGATTCTGTTAGACTGCGAGACTTTTTTCCTCTCTCAGTTACTCTAGCTATACAAGGGTCTCATATCCGTCCTTGTATAGAGTACTGCTCTTATATCTGGGGGCTCATTTTCACCCGCTTTTGATAAGGGTCGCGGAGATCTCAAAGGCAAAAAGACTTATAAAACTTCCTGCACTTTCTAGTTCACTTGACCCTCTATCTTTGCGGCGCAATGTTGGTGCTTTATCTCTTTTTTATAGATCTTAGCGACAAGTTCCAGGGAACTTCCACCGCTTGTCACCCCCTTTAGACTCCCTCTGTAGCACAAGGGTGCTTCTGGGTCGGCACATGAGTTAGTGTTGATATTACAACTCCAGACTACGTTCCTGCGTCTTCCTTCTTTCCGCCACTCTTTCTGTGGAATTTCTCTTCCATCTTCTGGTTCCCTACCCCGAATTAATCTCCCTCACCTTTAATAAGCCCGTGTCTGGTCTCATCTGACATCTTACCGTTAATTCTATACTAGTTACTTGATATATTTATATCACCCTTCACCTCTGTGAATAAGGGGTTTCGCCCGGTGACGGTGGTACAACTATAAAAAAAAGAAAAGAACATATTGCACTTGCCTTTCCTTTGATCTCGTATATCAAAATCCAAACACCATCCTTTCATCCCTTGTATATAATTATCTTACTTTGTATGTAATTCCTCGTAGCCAACCCATCTCTCCACTCGATAGCACACACTCCTAGCCTCTTTAATATCATTGGCTACTAACCTTCCCAAAGCCATTTGCAGGTCGTGTAATTTAAACATTACCTTCTTACCCGTAGAGTTCTGGTATCCGCTTCTGTCTCAAACTACACACCATTTTATACTTCATTAACTTCGAGATGTTCAATCAATCCATTATTCTTTTATCTCAGTCGGCAAATTATGTTTGCGAATTATCCCAACTTACTAAGTCTTCACCATCCCGCAAATAAAAGTGTATCCCTCTCATTGTCACCCATACGGGACTCCGTTCATGTGTATTACCATGTTCTAGATCTGAGAGGTTTTTCCCCAGCTGTGTTTTTCCAATAGTTTCTCACCACTCCCTTTTCATTCCTCCGTTTTTACAGCTTACTGTTTAGAGGATCAATAACATTAATAATCCCATTTCCTACGTCCTTTACTCTATTCTGATTCTCGAAGTGCACTTTTGGCATTGCAAGATCTGAACACCAGAAATCTCGTTAGCCAAGAGTTCCCTCTACCTTGCCCTTACCAACATATAAATCTAAAATTTTGCTAGAACTTCTCATTCGGAATCCGGTAATGAAGAGGCAGAATTGGCATGTTAAACTCTTCTAGGCCCTTATGACATCACTGTTTTTTCTTCCCTATGCTCGAAGATGCAATGCCTCCTCTGATTACTTCCCCAATCAACAGTGGTTTCGCTCCGCCTGCAGGAGCTTGGAGCAAGATTGTCATAGAGAAAAAGCTCCTTCTTCTCAAGCGAAACTTGAGTGTAGCCTTCTTCTTGCTGCTGTCAACGTCACAAAGAGGTTTATTAACCCGCCTACGTATCGGCCACACCAATTTTACTCAAAGCTACCTCATGTCCAAAGAACCCCCTCCTAATTGTCAGTTTTGTAAACTTTAAACACTTAATTCAATTCGGCTTATTTTTCTAGACC
>JABUQX010005111.1:45000-48751 GCA_015478945.1 Trachelipus rathkii
CTCGTCCTTTCCTTGAAAACGTATTATCGCAAAGAGAACATTTTACAGAGTCACTAGACTCTTCCGTGAAGTATTTTTACCCGAAACCTTCGATTGACATTGTGATAGTGTACGTAAACAAAAATGTTAATTAATTTTTTTTAACACATCAAATTCACACAACCATTAAAAATAGGGATTTTGCATAACCGAACATGAAACATGAAAAAAGACTATCCAATGTCCATGGTGCCTCAAAGTAAAAGAGGAGAAAAAGATTTGCCAATGAGATATATTGGTAGCTCGTTATTTTTATCGATAGATTAAATAAATTTTCGTAAATGATAATTAAATATATATATCTACGTTGAAACAGATCTAAGTAGTATTTTATTTTATTTTTCTATTTTTTCCCTCTTCCAGGCCATGACTAGAGAAAGTAATGCAAAATCGTGAAAAATATTATTGCTATATTAAATGAATATAATCTAAATGTTTGGAAACTAAGGGTAGAGATTGGTGAAGTTACCCTTCAGTTGATAAACGCCAAGCTCTTTTTCGTTTAATTTTTCACTTCATTTTATATATATATATATATATATATATATATATATATATATATATATATATATATATATATATATATATATAATATAATATATATATATATATATTATATATATATAGAATAATATAATATATATTATATATTTATTATTTATATATATATATATATAATATATTATATATAATAATATATAATATAGTAGTATATATATATATATTATATATTATAATTACTATATATAATATATATATATATATATATATAATATATATATATATTATTTAATATATATATATTATATATAATAATATATAATATATATATATATATATAGTATAATATTTATATATATATTTATATATATATATATTATAATAATATATATATATATAATATATATATAAAGTATATATATATATTAAAAACCTTAATTTAAGTAATCTCCCTTAGCTTTCCAAACTTATCGTAATTCCAGGAAAGCCCAATTAACAATTCCTAGAAAATCCAATCAGCATACTATACCTGAAAATATAAATAAATAAATTATTAAATAAATTATTAAATAAAAAAAAATATGTAAAAATGTTTTGACATTGAAAATATTTTATTCATTTGTTGGTCATTTTTTATTAAATGTTCATTTTAGTTAAAATCATACTTTTGGAAAACTTATTGGGTTAAATAATTTTTTTATCCACAGTTGAAGATTCGAGATCAGGGTTGGCACAAAAAAATCAAATCATTGAATCAACTATTTTTTTACTATTTTTTAATAAAAAAATCATAGAATTTTTGATTGTTTGATTTTTTGATTTTTAGACAATTTTTTTTCCAAATTATATATATTATTATAGAACACCGCAAACCCATACTGATAATGATAAGTTATATTTTCATCTATGGGAGGATAGTCAAATTCAAGATTAATGTAATCATGATCATTGACAAACTTGAAACAATTGAAAATTTCCAACCAAAGATTTTTATTTTTTTTTTTTTTTAATATCTAAATTAGTACATTTTTATATATTTTTTTATTTGATGTATTTATATCCATAAATATATAATATATATATATTATATATATATATTAAATACTTAAGATATATTATATATATAATATTATAATATATTATATATATAATATATATATATATATATATTATTATATATATATATAGTTACATACTATATTCTTCACAGAATTCACCACCCCCACTACCTGGCTGGCCCTCTTCTCAAGAGGGGCGGGAAAATTAAAAACATTCATATCATAAAAAAAAAAAAACCACCTTAATCCCCAGTCTAACCGAAAGTTCTCAGCTGGACCATACGTGGCTCCAAAAAAGGAAATATAAATAAGTGGAAAATCACAAAAGCAAAGAGTTCCACAAGCAGAATAGCTGGAAAGAAGAGGCCCACCACAACAACATGTTCTGGGTTCGTGCAATACTCACGCAGAATTCGGCCGGAGAGCAAGGCACCCTTGTGCAAACAGAGGGCGCAAGGTGGAGAATGCACGAAGCAAACTCCCCTGAGCATCTGCCGCCGTAGTACCTATAGAAAAGAGAGAGGCAACTTAAACGTCGCTGAATAGCAGGGTCAAGAGAGTTTGAAATTAGGGGAGTTTAATAGTCTCTTAGCTTTAGACTCACCCTTCAATAGGGGTGGAGCCGGAGCCCCCAAATGTGAGAACAGTACTCCATACAAGCCCGAATAAAGCCTTATATAACTGATGTAAGTACTGGTGCAAAGAAAAAAATTCCCGTCAACCTAATCTGAACCACACAACTCTCCCACTCTATAATAATGAGCCCATACACTCCCTTAACGCACACCTTACTAAGAATATGGATTTTCCCCAAATAATTTGCTTGTTTATTATTTAAACCAAAGAAGTAGATATTTATTCACATGGAGAACGTAGAGCCAGTCCGGGCTCAACGAAGACTAATCTAACTCCAAAGGTCGAGTGTATTTGAGAGGGAACTTGGTGAGCAAGTTTGAATTTATACAGGGGGTAGTGTATCATTTCTCAAGGGTATCCCCGGCTCAAGTGATAGAACCCAACCGGGGAAATCCCATCCTCAGACTTCCCGTAAAAGAACACGCAAAGCTAAGACAAAGCAAACTCTAGAAGCAAAAAGAGGAGCAGATTTGAAATGAGTGCATGGAAGAAAGGAGAGTTGAGTCATCGGCATAAGACAATAGCCAGTTTAATACAAAGAGTGCGAAACCCACCTAAGATCGTTCAACAAAAGTACCAAATAAAAGTTGAACTCAAGAACAGAACCTTGCGATCAACACCACCACACGTTAACATGGAAAATAGAGTCAAAGACCTACCATCAACAGCAGCTGATTTATGCACAAGAAAGCGACAGAGAGAAAAACTAGACAAGGAGGGGTAACAAAATGAGAAGACCGCTAACCCAACCAGACAGCAAGACTTAGCAGAGTAGCATGTATCGGCATGAGCCAAATACCCGTCAAACGGCCTCACTCTCTGGATCATGTCAAAAGCGCCACCACGCCCAAGACTCCCCATACTCCCTACTAGGCTATGCAGAAGACCTACTAAATCCCATAATCAAAGACATAAGCACATCAGTATATGTAACACTACCCACCGTCGCATCTCGTCGAGCACGAAAAGCCTCATAAACTGCTATCTGAAAGAGGGAACGAGACTCCATATGATCCATGAAATGAGAATTAGAAGAGTTTCAAAAGATTTTAGATAGATAAACAGGTGAGAGCTATAGGCAAGTATATAATAGGCATCATGAGCGACGCTACCTTTCTCTTTCCGGGACCATCTGTATGACATGCAATGCCGCGCTCCTCCAGCTTATAAAAAAGATTTATTCAAATCAATAGAGAGTTCAGAGTTGAACGAGACTGGCGCAGCTCGGAAGCACCACTCCCTCAATAACCGAGCGAGGAATTGCCATCCGGAGCACTAGCCTTCCTGACCATATGAACTCAGGCATCCCATGCACTACCACCGATCATGTGTACATTACACGTAAAACATGAAACCCTGAAGGAGACAAGGACTACGAGAGGGATGCCAGAATCCTCCAGGGTAGAATTAGATGAAAAAAGGTGCACGAGAGACTGCCGTATCAGAAGAAAAGTTAGCAAACAAACATCAGAGCGAATACCAGGAGAAAAGCTCCCAAAATTTACAAATCCATCTCT
>JABUQX010005112.1:0-20000 GCA_015478945.1 Trachelipus rathkii
GAGCCATACTACTTACCCACCACTTCACATGTTATAAATACAGTAATAATATATTTATAAATACATGCTTATAATAAATAAAATATACTAAAATATAAGCTCAATTATAGTATAGATAAAATATATACTAAAATGGTAAAGGTACAGGTATTAAAAAATATTTTAGGATAATTATCAATATATAATCATGACTAATTAATAAACATTTAATCCCAACCCTAGTTATCATAATGAAATAAATAATAAAATAAGAGGTTATATTATATGCTTAACTCTACACTAGATTTATACATCTATTGTAAAGTTTGACCAACTCATATAATTAATAATCAATAATTGTAAGCTAATAATCAAAGATAATGCTAGATATGGCTTAAACACGCATCCGAGGATCCGCTGTAGTGAATGATTTTTTCACAAAACTTAATATTAATATAAAGTTAAATTAATATTATATTTACAAGAGTAATGGTGGAAATTGCATTTCAAAATAGAATAGTTCCTTTAGGATTTAACATGTCATACTATTTGAGGTTATCGCAATTGTATTGTGATCGCACAGATGAAAAGGAAAATATATATAATAAATATAATACTGCACATTGCTAGTACCGTCTAACCAGGCAACCCAAGCCTATCCTCAACCTAAATAAACCCCTCAGTTTATCACCATCAGTCAATAGTTAAGTCCAGGAATTATCATGGGCCCCTTCAATCCCTACGAAATTCTTCTTATAGGACTTGACTATTGAAATATGAACATGAGAACACATTGGAGAGTCACTATAACAACATAACTACGGGTTTTATCACCATTATGGGATTTAATATCAAAACACTCACTGTTCTCCCATATATATATTATTAGATAGTTATCCCCGTTCATAAATAGATATCCTATTTACCTATAAGTATTACACTTCTATATCTTTACACCTTATTACTCCATTTCATAACCACATACACTTAATATTAATTAACGCACACAGTGGGCTGAAAACACCTCACTATCCTCATATGCTACAATCTACTGGTTTCCACCTAAAAACTACTATACTTAATTACGTTCTTCATACATACTCAGGTTATCTATAATACTATTACATATCAGTCAAATTATTTACTCATAATAACATCTTTATATCTGAAATCTGCCTCTTTATATATCAATATATATATGCTCACCTTTACAACTATATTATGCCCGAATAATATATAATTATACCTATTCTATATCAGATTCACAGTAAGCCTCCTAATGAATACGCTTTTAATCGCTCAATAACGACGATATATAAGGTAGTAGTCATGCATCATATAAGTTGTGGACGGTATAATATGTAAGGGAATAACGGAAAGCTTTTTGCAGGATATGATGAAGGGCTACAAGGAATCTCTTGCCGTTATACTAATAAAATCACCAGCTAACTAGTTCTCAGATGACCTATTATCCTCAAGTTGGTTCAGACATAGAGTAGAAGTACCGTATCTATATAATATCATACGTAGCTCTATAGTCACCTTGCTTAAGATTTAGATGCTATCACGTCTGATTTCTTTACTTACCGAGTCTCATAGTGAGGTATGCTACCTATAATGCTCTGTCAATATATTATTATATATATTATTCTATATATATATATATGATAATATAATATATACTTATATTATATATATAGTATATAGTTAGAAGTACATGAACTTATACTTAGATTATGATATTATATATATATATATATATATATATAATATATATATAGTATATAATATATATGTATAGTATATATATATATTAGTATTAATATATATAGTATATATATATACGGTATAATATATATATATTATAATATATTAATATACTTAAAAGTAGTATATATTTTATTAGATACAAAACAACCTACTAAAATCTCTACCTCCTCTGCAACAATATCTATAATTAATATAAGATCGTTTAATTATTCGTCAGAATGGTCATACGTATGGAGAGGAGGATACCCTTTTAAATTAATTATTAATAAAAACATTAAGTACTTTACTAAACAAATTTCTTTAATACCTTTAATTAAATTAAATTTTCAATAAGCCTGGTTTTATATTGGTTTATTTAAATTCCTTTGCTATCTTCACGGTCGATCTTAAGTGTTACCATTTCTTGCACTCTTTCAAAACTACTAACACTTCACAAAAATAACTTTGAACCTCTTACGTTCCTTTCCTTAGCAAAGATTAGTTCTATTAAGACTGGAGCTGGATATGTACTCACTTCTTTATTCGAAAAACGCTACCTTCTCAACCCTTAAACATGCAAGATCGGTCTCGGCCTATCAAATCAAAAATGAATCAAAATATCTTGAAAGAGTTTCATGTCGTCCTCTTCGAAATTCATCTCTTGAGGCCAAGTCTCAAATTCCTCAATTACACTTTTATACTTTTGTTAGAAACCACAACTTCCTAGTTGACACACCAAAGCATTCTCTACACTATACCACACTCCACATCTTCTCACATGTTTACAGACTTCGTATCATAAGATTTCACCCAATGTGATTCATGGACTGTTTTAAATGTCGATAACTAACACGGAGCGACGATGGCAACAAACCTCAATTAGTTTATATATCCTCCAAATAAATAAACTGTTACTCTCTTCTGCTGGGTCTTGATCATTAAATCCAGCACTCTTTTCCCCTATAGAGACTCACGATTGCATTCTGTAACTCAATTGACTCATATCTAGAAATGAATAGCCCAAATGAAGTGATATTCCTCATCGTCGATTAAATTTCCGTTCCAATTTGGTGATAATCCTAAAATACTGTCAAACTTAGATGCCACTATATCAGAAGTCCTCTATAAACGATTTTCTCGGTATCAACCACAGGGAAAAATTCTCTGTTCTCATGCGGAGTGTTTGATAAAATCTTCAACCATTATTAAAATATTTGCAATTGTTACGCAATCAGAAATTGTGCTCTTGTGAAGAGATCGGGGTTGTTCCTATAAATACGCGCCTTCACCATCTTCAAAGCTTTTTTGCTTTCCCTCGGCTCTAACTCATCTCTCGTCTATTTCTCTGCCATTCTCTCTGTCTCCATTTCTTCTTTTTCGCTCTCTAACTTTAATTCTCTTCGCCTATCATCACTTTGCGCCGTGTACATATTTCTTCCTTTGCTGCCGCTGTTCTTCTTTTCCGTCAGCCATTTCCTCAAAATTTTCCCTGTTTTTTTTTTCTTAAATTGCTCTTTCTCAAAACTTCTTCGTTCCCACATGGTAGAGTCGTCTTCCTGAGTACCATCCTAACCCATCTTTTTAACCGAAGAGTTGTGTCTCTGGCCACTTTTTCCCTGATGACATCGCTGTCAATGTCCTTCGTTTTCTCTCATACTCTCATTTTCCTTAGGTGCTTTCGTTGCGATTCCCGTTTCATAGATCGTCTCGTTTCTTGTTTCTGCCAACTTCCTCCACTCTAATCCTGACCTCTTTCTGCTCTTTTACCTCATTTACACGCCCTCTCTCTTTTATTCATTCATATCGCCAAGCCAAACCACTATGATCGCATTGTCCAGAGGACACTCCGGGATCACCTTACATTGCTTTAACTCCTTTTATCGGAACTATTATGTAGGTCTATCATCGTTTTTGATCAAATTGTTCTGATTACTCTTAATACCATCTGATACCTCGTAATAAGAAAATGCTGAATTCTCTATAGTGTTGGCAGTATAATCGGGAATATACGTGTTCATGTATTTCTTAGATACTTGATCTTTCTTCACAAAAAATCATCAACTGCCTCTCCTCCATGTTTCTTGCTCTCCTCTCCAAATGGTCCCATTACTCTCGTCCAAGGCTCTCTCTCTTTCCTACTCTAAGCGTTGGAAAATCTCTCCGATTGCAACACGCCACCTGCTCCCCCCTGCCTCCTTCATCCCCCTCTCTCCATCAATCCATAAATCTAGTTTTTTCTCATCTGAGTGCCCTTGTTGTGTGTATATACCCTGACATATCTAATATGTTTATCGGCCTATCTGTCAACAGCGCACATTCTTCGAACCTTCTCATTTATAATTTTTTTCTCTTGTAATACATGGTGACAGTCTTTGTCCCACTATAATTCCGTCCGACACCATGCTTTCTTATTCCCTCTCTCACTCCACTATACTCAGAAAAAATAAAAATAATCCTTTCCCCTTCCTTCCCATCTTTACCCTCTTGCACATCCCTCACTCCATCTCGCCGCCATCCCACATATCTATCTCCTCTCTTTCGTGATATCGTACTATTATCTCCCTCCTCTTTTCTCCATAGGGCTTACCGTTTTTACATTTAATATCTTTCCACATTTGATCGTGGCACCTAACTAATGATTTGAACAAGTCGTTTTTCCGTTGATGTCATGGTGCTGGTCCGTTATTCTCCGGAGTTGCCCTAGAAGAGTGATTATTAACGTCGGGGAGGCGAGGTACCCATACTGACGGTGTAAAGCGAGGTGCTTGGATAGAGGAGTTGATAGTCAGCTTGGGGTGGAGTGCGGCTTGCTTCGGGGTTAGAGTCAGCTCGAACGATGGCGCCTAGCCATGATAGCTCCTTGTACCGAGCGACACCGATCTGGTGTCCGTCGTTGCGCGCGTGGTTGCATGATCGCGGAGTTTAGGAACTATTGTCAGCCTAAAGCAGAGCTACAAGATAAGTGAGCTATAATAATTTTAACGTATATATAGGTTGAGATATGAGTATTCTATAATAGAGTTATATAAGTATATATATTGACTAAAGTAGTATATATAGATAATACATCCTAATTACCATATATATATATATCTATAGTTATATATACTACTAATATAATAGTATATATAATCTAAATATGGATATGAGCTATTAGTGGTTATATATATAAATTAGTAATTATATCATTGAGTATAGTGTATTGAGTATTATATTATATATATATATTTAGTAGTATAGTATGATATTAGTTCCGTAGTAATTATATAGTAAAGATTATATACCGAGATGTATCTATAGATATATGAATTATATATGGCAATACCGTATATGATCATATGAGTATTTATTAGTATATAGTTGGGGAGCTGAAACAATATGTTATAGTATACTTATATTACGTTCGCCAGGGTCTTTAGTTTGAAAGCTTTAATATGTATAGGTATAGTACCGGGTGTGCATGTTGTTGTAGTAGGGAGCTGGCGGCTGGGTGGTGCTGAGGGTCTACGCGGAGTCTGGTATTAAGGCTGACGATCGAGGATCGGAAGAGAAGACAGAGAATTGGAGATATATATATGATATATTATATATATTATATATATATATATTATTATATATAAAAAAAAAAATAATATAAAAACATTATTATATACTCATAACCTCCAAAAAAAAAAACCAATATAAAAAAGATAAAAGAGAAAAAAATGAAAAAAAAAAATTGATTAAAGAAAAAAAGGTTCCTGGAAAGGGAGAGAATGTAAGGCCCCTCATATATAAAGAAGTACATTTATTAGCTTAACCATCACTATTGGTATCATCTAATTTAATTATATGTTCTATATGGTAAAGATTAGGATTTATTGGTTTAGAGGAAATATTCTTATAAAGTACGTAGGTATTTTTAACCTATTAACTATGTAATAGAATTATATATTTTATCTACATACAAACCGGAAAGAAAAGTACGTGAACCCTGTCCAGGGAGTTGCGGGCTTTAGGGGTGAAAACTTAGATTTGCTACCTCTGAGCGGCTCCGAAAAATCTTTTTATATTGAATGAATTAGGAAAAACGTGGTTTTGGGATTTTAGTATTGTCTTATTTAAGAAATAGTATAAACCTCTTTTCCTTTTTTTTTTAAAATCAAATGATTCGTTTTCATTAATAATATATTTAATACTGGTTTTAAATGTTATACAATAGTACAATCACGCTTATCTTGATTATAATTTATCAAGCAGCAGATTTTTCTAGTAATTCGGCAGAAGTTTGGTTTTTGCGTCATCAGTTTTCGAACGACATTACTGATAAGTAGGTAGTATCCTGATATGTCTGCCTAAGGAAATTGAAATGCAAATTGAGTAATCATTAATTCAATTCATTGCTGTCTTGTGTATATATATTTTCTTTATTTTATCTTTTAACTAATACGCCTGTTTGCGAAAGTACATTCTGATATGAAGAGTGGATGAGTTATTCTATGTAGAACTTAATTAGAAATAAACACACACTTACCAACCACAACACAGAACAGCATACAACCACAAATGCAATATATATTATATATATATATATATTATATATAATATGATAATATATATATACTATATAGTATATATATTTATATATATTATATATAATATATAGTATAATATAGTATATATATATAGTATAATATATATATAATTATATTTATATATATAGTATATATAGTATAATATATATATGAAAAAATGTATTAATATAATATATATAAGTATATATATATATAATATATATATATATATATATATAGTATATTATATATAATATATATAAATATTATATATATCTATTATAATTTATTTATTATTAATATTTTAACACACGTATCTAACTCCGCTTAAGCGGGGTAGTCGACGTTGCAGCTCTTCCCTAATTCATATTTCCTTCATCTCGCGCACCCTCCACTCTCTCTCATCCATTCTATCTCTCGCCAACACCCTATCCTCTTCCTCCCTCATCTCTCTCTTCCAGGATTTCCTTTATTCCATCCATCCACCTTCTTTCTGGGTCTCTCCCTTCTCTCCTTCCTATCTCCCTCCCTCCCAATACTCTCACTAACCAACCCTTGTCCTCCATTCTCTCAGAGTGCCATAACCGAATCTTAAATCCCTTCTCCGGCTTCTCATCGCAGACCATTGCTGTCCAATGCATACATCCCTCTTATCACCCTATTCCACATCCTCTCTCTTCTTAACTAACCTCCACAATACCAGCCTCGAACCGCTTTCATCTCAAACACTTTCCCCAATCTCTTGACCGTAGCATTCAACCCCATGTTTGACACCCAATAATGAGTCCCGCTTGAACACAAATTTTTTCAAAATACTTATTTAAATTTGATGTGGATAATCCCGCCTTCTCCATCAATTCCCTTCAGACCACTCAATCTCTCATTCTTCTCCTACTGCTGTGACTTCTCTCCTTCATCCCTCCGTCCTTGAGCAAAATCCATCCCAAATATCTGAAATACTCTTTACTCTTCTAATAGCTACATCCTTCTAGCCTAATCTCTAACCCCATCCCTCATCTGGTTTTGCCGTCTCCTCAAATCCACTAACCACGTTACTCTTACCTGGATTTATCTTTAGACCCTTTTGTCCACACACCTTCTCAAACTTCCTTCACCAAATACTACAGCCCTTCTGAATTCTTCGCTCACTGATAGCAGTTATGCATCTCGCAAAATAGTATCATTAGTCACGTTCCCATCTATCACCGCCTATCCAATATGTCAATCTCCACCCCTTTCACAGGTATTAGCAATTTTTTACTGGACACCTCCATAAATAAATTTTAGTATCAAAAAGACCATTTATAATCCCTGTTCAACCCTTCTTCTAGCCAAACTCTCACTCTCTCCCTCCTAATACTCCTCACGACATCATTCCTGCTATTCGCTAAAAGGCCCTAATACCGTTTACCTAATTACCCCTACTCCATATTTCCTCCAGACCTTCCATAATTCCCCCCCGTCTTCAGCCTATCATGATGCTTTTCTCGTCAGATCTAAAAAACACCCATACAATTTCCCTTTCCTTTCTATACCTTTCTCCACAAGCATCGTCATTGTGAATACTTGATCCACACACACCCCCTCTTCCCTCCCTAAATCCTCTTGTTCTTCCCCCATTCTCTCTTCCGTAGAATCTCCGTCACCCTCTCAATCAGTATTGCTCGCCATAACTTTCCCTACTAAACTCCAAAGGCAATACCTCTATATATTCCCACACTCATCCTAGCCCTTTCCCCTTTAACAGGGAAGCCAAACAACCAACCTCCCAATCCTGTGGAACCTCTCTCTCCCTCCTCCAACATGTAATATATATATATAATATATAATATATATATATATATAAATATATATATAATATATATATATAATTAATAATTATATATATATAATATATATATTTATAATATATATATAATATATATATATATATAATATAATTAATATAGTAATATATATAATATATATATATATATATATATAATATATAATATAGTATAATATAAATATATATATGATATAGTATATATATATATATATATAATATTATATATATATATAGTATACATATATATAAATGTGTGGTGTGTGTGTAGGTGCTGTAGGTGGTGTGTAGGTTGTGCGTAATACTCAATGGATATCTTGGGTGGAATAATCAAACATTGTGTGATTTAATTCCCATTGTATATGTAATTAGTAAAACATCTAAACTTTCCAGAACTCTTCAGGTTCATTTTTGACTTTCATATTTAAGAACAACAGAGAAGGAAGACGTATTGTCCTTTTCGTCTCAATATGCCTTTTAGCTTATAGGATCTTGTATCGCATACATTTCTTTGGTCTAGCAATAATTAATAAATAATATAATAATAATAATAATAATATATAATAATAATAATAACTAATAATGAATAATAATATAAAATAAATAATAAATAATATACTAAGAATAATGAATGAATAATAATAATAATAATAATAATAATAATATAATCAATAAAATAATAATATAATAATTCTATATAATATAATAATTATAAAATTAACTAATAATTATAAAATGAAAATAATAATAAGATATACCAATAATAATAATAATAAATGAATAAATAATAATATAATATAATAATAATAGATAATAATGAATAATAATAATAATAATAAGTCTATAATAGATAATAAAAATAATAATACCTCCAAATATTTAAAAAAGTGGAGAAATTTTTTCTAGCATACCGCTATATGATAAGTTACGTACTGTTTTCACGAATCAACATCAAATATACGTCTCGCTAATCAGGTTTTCCGTTGAAATGATCGCTAGGTAAGCGGGTTCAAAGGTCCAGAATATTACATTTGAATATCGTCTCGCCATCTGTCTCTAAGTACGTCCGGAGATGTATCTCCTTAAATTATACGCCAAGATGAAGCATCAGAGGTTAATGGGATCTGAGGGGACAGTCCTGCACCCATTTGAAATACAGTTATTGGGTCAATATCTTCAATAAGCTCATATAGGTTTTTTCGGGCCTTGTTGATTCGCCAAAGAAGCCATCGAACCGCAATCAAGATGCGTCTTTTTGCTATCCTAGTCAGGCGCTTCTTCGGAAATCCTTCTTCTATGGATCCTTTTATTTGTGGCTGTACGAAAGATACGGCATTTGGACCTTTGCCGTGACAGCTTAAGGGAAGAAGCCCTGGCTGGTTAAGAATGAATGGTGAGGACTTCTATCTAGCGGTGACAAACGTTCTAGTGAGGCTATGCTGTATGTGTCAGTGGAGGATCAAACTAATATTTTCTGGGGCTCCAACAGAGGCTGACCCATTTGTAACATTGTTTCCTCTAACACCTGAACGTCCGTCCCGCTGTGGTCGAAATCTACTTTTTGGTAAGGTTTCGGCGGAGGACTTGCTGTCCCAGAGGCAATTACATGGAACACTTGGTAAAGCCATCTTAAAAATCCATCATGAAGGCCAACCATTGAATCTCTTAATAACATTTCCAATTGTAAGAATGCTCTTCATACATTCAAACTGTCAACTTGGCAATATACTTCTCCGCTGCTTGTGTTGCTCTTCTGAGCGGCACCGAGTGAGCTCATAGGGAAGAGAGGATTACATTTCATCCTCCCGTTATGAGTAGCCAAAATGTCTTTTGAGACTTCTTTCGATTTGCTATCAACTGAAGAGGGGCCCACTTACGCAAGTTTTACAGGCATTTCACATAGTGCCTGACAGCCAAACCTGTCATTATTGGTGGAAAAAGCAAGAGCCTCATCTTGGCTGGTGGGAAAAAGCGTGAAAAAGTGGTTGAACGTTTCTCTGATTTGCGACTTTTCACATGTTTTCATGCTAGCAAATTTCTACTGCCTTGAGCTCTCCGTCGTCAAAATCTCGGAGCATGGACTTTGGTGTGATCAAGATCTTGATCAAATTACGTTGAATATCTTCTTGGTTAGTGGAGATGTGGTTTTCTTCTCCTCAACTAAGCAATACTATTTCAGGATAACGATATTCATTCGTTCTTTCGTGATTTGGTGCTTTCTTTCTGCAAGGATGATACTTTTATTTGTGAGGAAGGTAAGGGAGCTCAAGGAGAGTGAGTGGCATCTTGGGCAATAGGATGACGATAGTCTGGATATATGGATAGCAGGCGCATTTTTAACACAGCTCCGCCGCTTGGAACAATCCACCAATAAGAAGACAGAGTAATATACGCGGAGTGGTCCATTGCTCTCTAACCAAATTCGTCGGATTTGCCAAACGTTCAATGGCTCTATTTTCAAACTGTCACCGCAAAAGAAAAAGTATATAGAAAATATGTAAATATCTACAGCATATATTACAATAATGTACAAGTAATCACACCCCCCACACATACCCTGACTTTTTCAAACTTAAATTTAAACCATTAGAATTCTACTACTCACATAACACAACAAAATCTACTATACTCTGTACTAACAAGTCCACCTCATTAGGAACTGCACCTCCTTCTGCTTCCCTCTCTATTCTTTCACATATATAACCACAACAAGCACATTTAACCAAAGCATTCAGTTTCACCCGTTCCTTCATATACTTGTTTCAGACAAGACAGTGAGCAATCAAATTTCCCTTATCCTAGAGATACATCCAATCGAACTCTCTCCTCTTTCTCTCTCAACATTTTTATTCCTTTGACATTCCATGTACGCATACGATTCATACATTTTCGCCTCGAAAGATAGAAGTCGCGTTTACGAAGCGATCACTACCTTGTCTCTGAGGCACATTGGCAATCTGGCAAAAGATAAAATGGTAGTGGCAGCAAACTCAATACCCACCGTCCCTTTTAGTCGCCTTTTTAAGACACGCAGGACATACAGTGTGGGCAATTCTTTCTTCCCCACACATAGGATATTCTAGGATAGGGGGTGTCCTGTTAAGATTGTTGGCATAGAAGAAGTAGAAGAGGGTGTGGTATAAGAGTGTATATGATATTTGGGATATAAAAAGTGGGGGTGTCCTTCAAAGATGTTGTCTGGGGGATGATGTAGATTATGTAACGCAGAACAGAAGGCGAGAACCATTAAAGCATGGATACATCAATACCATACGAGCCCAATAGTGAGGTATATTTCCGACTCGCTGCTATGTATGCCAAGCGCTTGCGCTCTCTATCTCTCATCTCTACTCTCCTCAGAATCTTTCCCTCTCTATATATATATATATATAATATATAAGTATAGTATATATATATATATATATAATATATATTCTTATATATTATATAATCTATATACATTATATATATACTATAATATATATATATATATATATATATTACACACACATATATATATAATATATAATAGATATATATATATATATATATATATATATATATATATTATATATTATATATTATGATATTTATATTATATATAGTATATATAATGAACGCAAGGAACGTAAAACCCTCATTATATAAGAAACAAAATTCCTTATTAGTGTCGTGGTACATCGAAAGTAAAATCCTTTAATGTACAGACACATAGTTTGATACTGATCTTTTGCTGGACTTTGTGCATATATCTCTTACAAATGTAAATATTACGGTTCTCCGAACACGTGATTGGACGTAATGAGACCACCAGCACTTTGCGATTGCATGGTATAGAGATTTTTATAACACTTCACCTATAAGAAGTTTGTTCACTGAGTGGGACGACGTCTCAGTGAGTGGGACAACTTCTCAGTGAGTGAGGAGACTTTTTAGTAAAACATAGATATTATTTTAGAGAATAGAATTGATGCTGAATTTAATAAGTTCATGTATTCTTCGTTTCTAGATACTTTTGTTTTTATTATTAAATGAAAGGTCTTCACACATTAGCAGCCGAACAGTCATGTGCACAGGTAAGATAGCCATTCATCGGCAGACTAGCATCCAGGGGAGACGTTTGGTTTAGATGTTTTAGAAAATCGTTAAAAAGTAAAACATTTATGCTGCGTAAAGGCAAACACATGTTAAGAGAGAGAAGAGAGAGTAGAGAGAGGAGAGAGAGCAGAGAGACGAGAGAGATAGCACGAGAAGACGAGAGAGAGATGAGGAGAGACGAAGAGAGAGAGAGGAAAACGAGAAGACAAAACCTAGATTGAATAATTGGTGTATGTCTAAGTAGTACTGCTAGCCAGGCGTCGGGTCTGGGTGATCAAATCAAATCTACTTACATAAAGCGTTAGTACTGTATGGTTATAGATGTTTAAACCGGAAAACTTGTTTTTTATTTTTCTGATAGTCCCTATAATTCCATATACATCAAATATTTAACGTACAGTGAGATAATTCAGGTAAAGTTTATACGAAATGTGGTCAATCATGACTTCTATTTTCTTAATCATAGTGAAAAATTACAGATGGAACTTACGCAGGGGCAGAGGCGGGTGGGGCGGTTGTTGGTTGATGATTAGAGTCTTTGACCTATTGATTATTGATATTTAAATATAAGAAGAATATAATTTGGGTTTCATGGCAAATTTTCCTAACCGAACAGCAGCTTTAAGGTGGAGGGAATTTTTTACTGACGATCTTGATATTTAGTGTTTCCTGAATTCCAGTGCGTAATTCTAACCGCCAAAAGTCGTCGTCTAAAAGATATATCCAGCTTCCACAGGCTCGGCGCTGGATTCTGCGCAAGCAGTTTAATTTTGGGATGCGGCTTCTGCTAGGCCTACCTTCCCTAGCCATAGCTCCTTTAACCAAGGAACACCTCCTGGTGTCTCTCGTTGTTGTCCGGGGTGCACGACCGGGACGCGGAGTTGGACTTTGCCCCCATATATATATCAGCTCGTTAGCTATATATATATAATATATAATAATATATATATCTATTATAATAGATATAAATATATATATATATATATATATATATATATATATATATATATATATATATATATATATATACTATATAGCTGGTATCAATAATACATATATATATATATATATTATATATATATATAATAATATATATAATATAGCTATATAATATATATATATATATATTATATAATAGTATATATATATATCTAATATATTATATTATATATAATATATATATACCGTATATATTATATATTATTATATATATATATATATTACATATATAGTAGATATTATAAATATTATTATATATATATAATAATATATATATATATATATATTTATATAATATAATATATATACTATATATATTAATTATATACTTTCTACTTGACAGGACGTATGCAAAGAAATATAAAGCAAAAAGAATGAAAAGACCGATTAAGAAAGAAGAGAAACATAAATTAATAGTAAAGAGTTAGAAGAGAAAAAGAAATTGGAAGAAAATTTCTGAGCTCATTTTCGAGAAAATTATTTGCTTTAAGAAAAAGGTCCTGAAGGGAGGAGAATGTAAGGACCATAAAAATGCTAGGAAATAAATCCACCGAACAGTTGAAATTGGTTGTTGATTTTGAATCTTAATCAGCGTGTTTTTAAACCTACTATGGGGGAAATTTTTCACGCACCAGGATAGAAAGTAAAGTACGAACCCTCAGGATTGCGGGCGTTTCGTGAAAAGTAGTTTGCTCTCTGATAAAGCGTCGCCCGCAAAAAAAGCTTAATGATTTGAAATAGGAAAAAGGTGTTTTTTGAGATTTTTTTAGATACAAATGAAAAAGAAAACTCTTTTTCCTTTTTTTTATCTGGCTGTTATTATTTCTGTTATCATTAAATAATTATTATTTAAACTGTTTTTTATATATTTTATACATCTGATAGTACATCACGCTTATCTTTTGATTATAATTATCACAGCATTTTTTCTTATAATCGGACGGCAGAGTTTGTTTTGGCGTCAATCGAGTTTCGGACACGAATTTACTAGATAATGGCGGAGTCATAAAGCTGAATGTTCGACTAATGAAATTTGAAGTGCGCATTCAGATATAATCAATAACAAATCATTGCTTCTGTTATGTATATATTCTTTATTTATCCCTTTTAACGCTAATAACCTGTTCGCAAAAGTCATTACTGAATAAAGAGTAGTATCAGGTTATCTATTAATACTTATTTAGAAATAAACACATACACAGCACACACACTACAAACACATACACACAGCTACACGCAACAGCGATATAGATATATATATATATATAATATATTATATATAATAATAGTATATGATATATATAATATATAATATTAATATATATATATATATATAGTATATTATATATATATATATATATTTAAATATCATAAATAATAAATATATACTATATATATAGTATATGTAACATATATATATATATATATATAATATATATATATATATATATATATATATATAATTTAATATATATGATATATAATATATTATATATATTATTATTATTCATTTAACAAAACACTTATTCCCGCTTAATCGGGGTAGTGGTATGTGCAGCTTCCCTAATTCATTGATTCCTTCATCTTGTCAGCGCCCACCCATTCTCCCTTCCACTTCATTTCTGCAAAAAAATACAGCTATCTATACTCCTCCCACCACCCACCCTCTCTCTCCAGCATTTCCTTTTATCGCACATCCAATTAGTCCACCTTCTCTTCGGTTCTCTCTCCACCCTTCCTACGCCCTTCCTATCGTCCCTCCCCTCCGCCTGCCCAAATCTCCTAACCACCTCTGTTACCTCCATTCTTCCAGATTCTCCAACAAACCAATGCTTACCATGTCTTCTCCCGCTCTTTCCTGCTCAGTACCCCTCTAACCAATTCTTCATTTTTATTTCCATTCACATCTCTCTTATCACCCTATTCCCAATGCCTCTCTCTTTTACAACAAGATACCACATAACATACCTGCTCTCAACCGCACTTCCAAAAGCATCTCAAAACTTCAACTCCTTCTTGGACCTTCATATAGCATTTTTTTTAGTCTAAGGTAATAGGATGATGAGCCTTAGAGTAAAGAAATGCATGAGAATGTAGATGAATCGAAACGAGTTGGCGCACTCTGGTCCTGAAGTGTGATCGGGCAAAGGAGGTTTACGGAGTGAAGCGGTAGGGAGTAAAGACGCGGATGGCGGGCCAGCTTATATGGGCGCGGATGCCGCGCGTAGCTAGAGGCTTGATCGAGATATTATCCCCATGTTTTCAACACGAACCCCATATAGTACGCACGGTTCTGAATTTTCAGGTGAGGCTTGGCAACACATTGAACACAACAAATTTTTGCAACATACTTATCACTTAAGGGTTATGGGTGAATAAAATCCCCTCCCCCCCCCCACCTTTCCAAAATTCCCATCCAGACAGCAATCAATGCCTCATGTCTATCTCCTACATTAACTGTGATCTATATCTCTTTCTTCCTTCATCTCCTTTGCCGTACCAACCAACATCCATTTCAAATATCATCGAAAACCTTAACTTATTTCTTCTAATACGATGAGACACATAACCTTCACCCCAATCCTATGTACCTCCATCCTTTCACTAATCTCTAGAAACTCCATTCCCGCTCAACTTGTTTTCCCTCTTCCCGCTCAAAACATACCTAACGAACACACTATGCTATTTTACCTATACTATCCCCAATGGATTATTCTTAAGACCCTTTTGGTCATCACAACTCTCCAACTCCCTCACCGCATACTAAGATAAAATACAACGCCCCATTCATGAATCTTGCGCCACTAAGGGCAGTAATCAATCCGCAAAATGTATATAATTGTGCTTCACTTCCCATTTCTATCATGATCACACGCGACCAACCTTTCTGCCGCAATCCATGTACAATTGCAACCCCTTTCACCACCCTCATCACTTATACATTCCTCTGGGAGATCACCTATACTCTTTAACCAAGACTAGGCTGCGAACTCTATCACCAATAAAATATTAGAAAAGCCCGGGCAGATGACCTTACACCACAATATTTACAAGATAGCAACAATTCCTGTCTCATCAAAACCCTTATCCCTCATCTAACCGGAGACGCCCAAACAAAGTAGTGTCGCGCGAATGTCAACTCCTCAGACTCCGCCCTCATCTCTCTCTTATATATTTGACTCATCCAAACACACAATTCTGGCTAATACACTCCTGATAAAAGGCCAACCTAATACGACCTATTAGCCCGTGCGGATAGATGGATCGGAACGCAATTATAATATTAGCCCCCCATATAAGAGGTACGGCCGCGCCTATGCCGCCAGTATCTATCAAGTTCGTATCCGAGCGACGGGCCGGCGGTTAGTCCAAGAATAAAATTCCCGCCGGGGACGCTTGGGCCGTCCCACGACCACAGATGGTGTCGAGGAGAAGCGGAAGATAGCGAGGAAGACTTAACATGTGTCGCCATATTCTGTTCAACTCTGATATCTAGATTAATGCTTCCTCCATAGATCTGGCGTAAATAAACGACCCATTAAACAACTTTCCCCTTTGCCTTTCTATAATCCTTTCTACCACAGCAATCATTCATTGTAATACTTGATCCCACAGGGAATCCTCAGATAGCCGCCCTTCCCAGCCTATCTCAAAATCCTCCTTGTCTTTCCCACTTCTCTCTTTCCGTTAAATCTCTCATCCTCATCAATTACGTATCTCCACATACTACTTTCCCCTACTTACATTCTCATAAAGACAAAAATAGCCTCATAAATTCCCACACTCCATCTTGCCCTTTCCCTTGATATCAAAGAGGGGGGAACCAAACAAACCATCTCCAATCTGAATCCTCGTCCCCCCCTCAACATTATATATATATATATATATATATATTTTTCTTTTCTATATAATAAACATGATGCGTTAATAAAGAATAGAAAATTATATTCATTCTTCAGATACATCTCAGTCATTATTTCATATCTATAGATCTTTTTCTTTTCAACACATATAATAAAAATACATAAAATAAATGAAAAAAGGTATATGATATATATATATAATCTAGTTAATAGTGTAACTATTATATCTTAATATAAATAATACATATATATAGTGATGAGTTAGCTAGTAATAATTATTATATAATAGTAGAAGTAATACGAGGGTGATGAAACAAGAAACATACTTTACAATAACCATATACACCATTGAATGTTCTTCTGAATGTCTTGTGTGTCTGGCAGTATCTGTGTACAGGTGTGTGTAGGTGTGCTGATATGTATTTTGCAGGTATGTGTAGGTATGTATATGCAGATGCGGTGATTTAAATTTCCCCCCATTGTATAATTAAAGGAAGACATTAACCTTTCAAAACTCTTCAGTTTCTATTTTTGAATCTTTCAATTTTTATTGACTAAAGTGTCTATTTTCCTGTCCCTCTTTTTACTCCTTTTTTTCTTATACAATTTTACATTTTCTTTGGTCACAGCTAATAAAAATTGTAAATAAAATAATAATAATATAATATAATATAACTAATAATAATAATAATAATAAAATAATAAATAGATAATAATATAATAGTATAATAATAATAATAATTAATAATAATAATAATGATAATATATAATAATATAATAATAATATATAAATAATAATAATAATAATAATATATAAAGATAATATAAATATAATAATATTATAATAATTAATATATTATTATACATATAGGAAATAATAATAATAATCAATAATAGATAAAATAATAATCCAAAATGTTAATAATAATTTTTTTTTATTGAATAAAAATGATAATAATAATAATATATAATAAGTAATAATAATAAATAATATAATAAGATAATACCAATCAAAATAGTTTAAGAAGTGAGAAAATTTATTTCTAGAATTTACGCATATGATGTGTAAGTTACTGGTCACAAATCATATCCATCACAAGATATATATGTCTCCAATTCAAGTTTTTTCGTTATAGTGATCCTAGGTACGGCGTTCAAAGTCCAAGGAAATATCTATTTGAAATCGCTCGCCTAATGCGATCTGCTAAGTACGTCCGGACTGTTCCTCCTTAAATTTTAGCAAAGATGACATCAAAGGTTATCGGATCTGAGGACATCCTGACAGCCCATTTTGTAATAGTTATTGGCAAATATCTCAACAAGCTCATCATAGTTTTCGGCCTTGTGATTCCCAAAGGAACGCCATAACGAAACCGGCATCAAGACTTTTTTTTCTTCTGTCAGTCTTCTCTTCGACAACCTTGCTTCTAGATCCTTTTATTTGTGGTCTGACGAAGATACCCTCTTTGACCTTTGCCTCAGACAGCTTAAGGAAGAAGCCCTGCAGGTAGATGAAGGCTGAGGACTTCTTATCTACAGCTGTGACAAACTGTTCTATGAGGCCTAATCTTATGTGTAGTGGAGGAAACAATATTTTCTGGGGTCCAACAGAGACTCCCATTTGACATTGTTCTTCACTACACTGAACGTCAGTCCGCTTTGGTCAATCCTACCTTTGGTAGTGTTCTGCGGAGGACTTGCTGTCCCAGAGGCAAAAGTAACATAGAGACTTGGTAAAGACACCTTAAAGATCCATCAGGAAGGCCACCATTTTGAAATCTCTAATAACTTTCCAATTGTGCTCTTCATACTTCAAGTCACTTGGCAATAGCTTCTCGCTGCTGTGTTGCTCTTTGAGCGGCACCGAGTGAGCCAAGGGAAGAGATGGATACATTCTCCCGTTATGAAGTAGCACATCTTTGAGACTCTTCGATTTGCTATCAATGAAGAGGCGCCACTCGCAGTTTTTACAGGCAATTCCAAGTGCCTACAGCAAACCTGTCATATTGTGGAAAAAGCAAAAGCCCATCTTGGCTGGTGGAAAAAAAGCTGAAAAAGTGGTGACGTTTTCTCTGATTTGCGACTTTCACAGTTTCATGTAGCAAATTTCACTGCTTGAGTCTCGACGTCAAAAGCTCGGCATTGGACTTTGTGTGATCAAGATCTCTGATCAAATCGTTGATATCTTCTTGGTTAGGGAGATGTGGGTTTCTCTCCTCAACTACACTATATTCAGGATCAACGATTTCATCGTCTTCTGATTTGGTGCTTTCTTCTGAAGATGGATATCTTTTATTTGGAGGAATGGGTATAGGGAGCTCAGGAGAGTGTGGCACTTGGGCAATAGATGACGGAAGGTCTGGATATATGATAGCAGGCGCATTTTTACCAGCTCGACGCTTGGACGAGTCCACCAAACAGAAGAAGCAATTGCTGGAGTGGTCAGTTGGCTCTCTCCAAATTCGTGGGATTGCAAACTTCATGGCTCTATTTTCACCCCTGTACCAATCTGCAAAGAAAAATATATAAAAATTTAAATATCTTACATATATTACATAAATTACATATATCACAACCACACATACCTTGACCTTTTCAAACTTAAATTTAACCATTAGAATTCTAATACTCACACACAAAATCTACTATAGCTCTGTACGACAAGTCACTCATTAGGACTGCAACTCCTTCTCTCCCCCCTCTCATTCCTTTCCACACCATTACAAGCACATTTTACACCACACAATTCATTTTCACCGTTTCCTTTCATCTTTGTTTCAGACACAGTGAGCAAATCAAATTTGTCCTTTCTAAATACATCCATCACCTCTCTCCTCTTCTCCTCAACATTTATTCCAATGACATTCCATGTACCCATACGATTCATACATTTTCGCCGAAAGATAGAAGTCCGATTACAGCGATCACTACCTT
>JABUQX010005112.1:25000-32414 GCA_015478945.1 Trachelipus rathkii
TATATATATATTATAGTATATATATAATATATATAATATATTTATTAATATATATTATATATAGTATACATATTATAATATATATATATATATAATATATATATATATATATATATATATATATATATATATATATTATATATATATATATTATATATATGTGTGTGTGAGTGTGTGTGTGTGTGTAGGTGTGTGGGTGTGTGTAGGTGTGTGTAATACTCAAGGAATCTTGGTGGAAGAATCAAACATTTGTGATTTAAATTTCCCATTGTATATTAATGTAAAACATTAAACTTTCAAACTCTTCAGTTTCATTTTTGACTTTCATATTTTAAAACAAGAAAGGAAAACGTATTTCCTTTTCGTCTTAAAATGCCTTTTAGCTTATAGGATTTGTATCGCATATTTTCTTTGGTCTTAGCTAATAATAAAATAATATAATAATAATAATAATAATAATAATAATAATAATAATAATAATAATAATAATAATAATAATAATAATTAATAATAATAATATAAAATATAAATAATAATAATAATAATAATAATAATAAAATAATATAATAAAATAATATAATATTAATAATAATAATAAAATTAAATAATAATAATAATAATAATTAATAATTATAATAATTCTAATAATAATAATAATAATAATAATAATAATAATAATAATAATAATAATAATAATAATAATAATAATAATAATAATAATAATAATAATAATAATAATAATAATAATAATAATAATAATAATAATACCTCAAAATATTTAAAAGTGAGAAATTTTTCTAGATTTACGCTTATATGGTAAGTTACTTTCACGAATCAACCATCAAATATAGTCTCCAATCAAGTTTTCGTTATATGATCCTAGGTAGCGGCGTTCAAAGTCCAGAATAAGTCAGTGAAATCGCTCGCCATGCTTCTCTAAGTACGCCCGGATATTCTCCTTAAATTTAGCAAGATGAGCATCAAGGTTATGGATTCTGAGGGACATCCTGCAGCCCATTTTGCGTAGTTCCTGACCAAGGTCTCAACAAGCTCCTCAAATTTTCGGCCTTGTGATTCCCAAGGAAGCCACGAAGCACTGCAACAAAGCTGTTCCAAGCTGCATTTTCTGCCCTTGTCAGATTCTTCGGGAATTCCTTGCACTCTATGATCTTTTTCATTTGTGGTCCGACGAAGACACCGCCTTTGACCTTTGCCTTAGATAACTTAGAGAAGAAGCCATACAGGTAGATGAAGGCTGAAGACTCATTATCTAGAGCTGTGACAAACTGTTTCATGAGGAATAATTTTATGAGTAGTGGAGGAAACAATAATTTCTGGGGTCCAACAGAGGCTCCCATTTGACATTGTTTCTCCCTACACTGAACTCAGTCCGCTGTGGCCAATCCCGCCTTTAGTAATGTTCTGACGTGGCCCTGCTTTTCCAGAGACAATGGTTACATGAAAATTTGGTAAAGCCGCTTTGGAGACCCATCATGAAGGCCACCATTTTGAAATCTCTGATAACTTCCCAATTGTGTCTTCATATTTTAAGGAACATAACAATATCTTCACAATGCTGTGTTCTTCTTTGAGCTGCACCGAATGAGCCAAGGAAAGAGATGGATACATGTTCCCGTTATGAAGTAGCACATCTTTGAGACTCTTCGATTAGCTATCAATGAAGAGGCGCCACTCGCAGTGGTTACAGGCAATTCCAAGTGCCTACAGCAAACCTGTCATATTGTGGAAAAAGCAAAAGCCCATCTTGGCTGGAGGAAAAAAAGCTGAAAAAGTGGTGACGTTTTCTCTGATTTGCGACTTTCACAGTTTCATGTAGCAAATTTCACTGCTTGAGTCTCGTCGTCAAAATCTCGGCATTGGACTTTGTGTGATCAAGATCTCTGATCAAATCGTTGATATCTTCTTGGTTAGGGAGATGTGGGTTTCTCTCCTCAACTACACTATATTCAGGATCAACGACTTCATCGTCTTCTGATTTGGTGCTTTCTTCTGAAGATGGCTATCTTTCATTTGGATGAATGGGTATAGTTTCCAGCTCGATGCTTGGAAGAATCCACCAAACAGAAGAAGTAATTGCTGGAGTGGTCAGTTGGCTCTCTACAAATTCATCGGATTGCAAACTTCATGGCTCTATTTTCACCCCTGTACCAACCTGCAAAGAAAAATATATAAAAATTTAAATATCTTACATATATTACATAAATTACATATATCACAACCACACATACCTTGACCTTTTCAAACTTAAATTTAACCATTAGAATTCTACTACTCACACACAAAATCTACTATAGCTCTGTACTACAAGTCACTCATTAGGACTGCACTCCTTCTCTCCCTCGTCAAATCCTTTTCACAACCAGCACAAGCACATTTACACACACAATTCATTTTCACCGTTTTCCTTTCATCTTTGTTTCAAGATCACAGTGAGCAAATCAAATTTGTCCTTTCTAAATACATCCATCACCTCTCTCCTCTTCTCCTCAACATTTATTCCAATGACATTCCATGTATCCATACGATTCATACATTTTCGCCGAAAGATAGAAGTCTGATTACAGCGATCACTACCTTCTCTGAGGCATGCATTGGCATTCCTGGCAAAAGATAAGTGGTAGTGGGCAGCAAACTCAACTACCACCGTCCTTTTAGTCGCCTTCTACGACACGCAGGACATACGATGTGGGCATTCTTTCTTCCCCTACACTAGGGATATAAGGGTAGGGGTCTGTAAGATTTTGCATAGAAGAGTAGAAGAGGGGTGTGGCTATAAGTAAGTGTATATGATATTTGGATAAAAGGTGGTGGTGTCTGTAAGATGTTGTCTGGGGGATGAATGTAGATATGAACGCAAGAACAGAAAGGCGAACCATTAAGCACTGGAATATCATACCATAAGCCCAATAGGAGGTAATTTCATCGCTGCTAGTATGCACGCTGCGCTCTCTCTCTCTCTCTCTCTCTCTCTCTCTCTCTATATATATATATATATATATATTAATATATATATATATAATATATATATATGAATATATATATATATATATATATATATATATATATATATATACACATATATATATAATATATATATATATATATATTATATATATATATATATATATATATATATATATATATATTATATATATAATATAATATATATATATATATATATATATATATATATATAATTATATATATATTATATATATATATATATATTATATATATATATGAACGAAGGAAAGAAAAACAAAGTCATCAGTTAATAAGAAACAAAATAACTTTAACCTATCATTATTCATCAACCATTGAGAGTCGTCTTTATGTACTGACACATAGTTTGATACTGATATTTTGCGGACTTTGTGCATATATCTCTTTATCAAATGTATATTCGTTCTCCGCAACACGTGATTGGACGTAATAGACCAACCAGCACTTTGCATTGCAGTGACGTCATTATTATGATGTATAGTGGTAACGGATCAGTTGTCGTAAAGCTCAGTTGCGATATAACTTCTAGTTAATGAGGAATTTTAGTGTAGAACATATATATTATAAAATAGAATGGATGTTGAATTTAATAATTAGCATGCTAAGATAATATGTAAACCTAGTAACTTGAAAAATGAAGGTCTTCACACATTAGAGCCGAAACAGTCATGTGCACAGTAAGATACCCATTCATGCAATAGCATCAGGGGACGTTGGTTTAGATGTTCTTAGAAAAGTTAAGAAAATTTAGCTGCGTCAGGCAAGACAATGTAGAGAGAGAGAGAGAGAGAGAGAGAGAGAGAGAGAGAAGAGAGAGAGAGAGAGGAGGAGAGAGAGAGAGGAGAGAGAGAGGAGGAGGAGAGAGAAAAGAGAAAAGACAAAAGCGTAATTAATAATGGTGTTGTGCTAAAGTAGTATGCTAACCAGGGTGGGTCTGGGTATCCTAAAATTAACTTACATAAAGGTTAGTACCTTATATTATAAATGTTTTAACCGGAATTTGTTTTTTATTCTTATGAATCCTATAGTTCCATCTTACAATATTTTATACAATGAGGTTATTTTAAGGTAAAGTTTACACAAAATGTGGTCAACATGACCTTTATATCTCTTTAATCAATGGATTACAGATGATAGGGAGGGGGTGAGGCGTGTGGTTGATTAGAGTTTGACCTATTGATTTATTAATTTTTTTTAATATTAAAGAATAAAAAATTTGGGTCAGGCAAATTTTCTAGGAACACAGTTTTAAGGTGAGGGAATTTCATTCTACAAACTTTACGTACATGCATCAAATTTAAACTGAAATAAATTGCCTAAGCTTACTCATTTTTAATAGCTTAGGTTTGAAGCCAATATATAACAATTTCTTTTTACTCTTTTGTTAATATTAATTTAATTACATTTGAAAATTCAGCATTTGCAAAGAAAGGTTGTGTGTTTTTCTGTTTCATAATTTTTTCCCTTCTGGTTCTCTTTCATTTGAAAAATACCTCGCCGATTAATTTTGTTCTTAGAAAATTTGCTTGATCCAAAAATTTTGCACAAACAAAATGTTTTTAATAATTTTATGTAATGTATATTCCAAAACATATTTTATGTTATGTTATACAAATAATAAAGTAAAAATATAAGCTTTGACCCTAAAGCAGTAAGTCAATAATGCAATAACGCATGGACGACTGGGAGGAGGGGCTGTTGTGGAGTGTTTGCTCTATTGTTTTATTAACTTACTGCGTTAGGATCAATAAAATGCATATATTTAATAAAAAAAATAATCTTTTTTAGTAAAACTATAAAATGTTTTAAATAATTTTAAAAATAAATAAATAAATGTAAACTAAAAGTACAAAATAAATAAAAATAAATACTTTAAACATAATTTAAATATTTCATCATGAAAAAGAAATATATTACTCTACATCTACTTAAAGGTAATGAGATTTGATGCTGATATAGTGATCATCTATGTAATTATTTATTAGATAGTTCAATTTCACTTTAATGGTAAAACCCCTTTTATGGATACGGTCCACATCTCGAATGGGTATCTTACCATTTCAGATTCTTCAGGAACTCATCCTTCGACATTTCGGTACATATGATTTGATGTAACATGCATAGACAAGCCAAAGCAAGTTTTTCTCCAGGGGTCGCACTTTCTGGGTGTTTTCAGACTACCTGCAGCAAATTGAAACAGTTAAATTTGAGATCTATTGGGTCAGAAACATGTAAAATGACACCAATATTGGTATTTTAAATGAATGTATGCGTATTCAGCACCACACCGCACCTGTTCCAACACCGACACCGAGGCGGTGCTCCATCTCCGACTTGTTATTTTCCTTTTCATTATTTCTTCTTCTTCTTCTCCTACGCACTCTATGTGAATCCATTTTTCTTCTCATTTTTGTATGGAACCCCTTAAGGATGCTGAAACTCCCAAAATTGGAATCTAGGGGTTCGTTAACATAGGAAAAGATACATTACTCGGTCTATTATACGTTTGTAACCATATTTTAACTCTGGCATAGGCAGAGTACCGATGTAGTGCACTGCAATATGTGCCTTCTCCATATCGACATTATTCTTATTCCTTCTTTATCCAGCCTTTATCTTCTTTTTATGGAACCCCTTAAGGAGATCCTCATACAAACTTGGGGGTTCTGATGCCCATAAAATCAAGTTCTATGGGTTCACTAAACTAGAGAAAGATACCTTACTCGAGATATTATACGTTTGTATGCAGAATTCACGAATCGGCTTCAACACCAATGCCGGAGCAGCACCGTGGTCCGCAGTATAAGTCACCTTAGACTTTAATTCTCTCGGTGAAGCATGTCGGCAGATTATTTTAAACTTAGCTAAGGTCACATCCTAGTTAAAGAACCAACACCTACTTGAATTTGGCGAAGCAGTACGAAACCGCTGTACCGTTACTTTGCCTGCACCAACTATATGTGCTCCAAGTTTGAATTTTGTCCGAAATTATTTCATGTTCAAGCATGAAGGGGATATATATATATATATATATATATATATTATATATATATATATATATATATATATATATATATATATATATATATATATATATATATATATATATATATATAATATATATATTTGCTTACAAAAGCTCCCCAAGAAGGGTCAAAACCCTGTCAGGGGGGCCAGCCGCTCTTCTTCATCTTCCTCTTTCCCCCAGGACTCATCTCCTCCCCTTTTCAGAAAACCAAACCTTTTTTCACTTTTTCTCCCTTTTAACGCATCTCTCGCCACCTGTATTCTACTATCCTCTCTTGTAGTCGAACTCTATGTCTCTGCTTCATATTGTAGAATTGGTTTTAAGGACCCTCGAATATCAATCACCCTTTTCATCTCCATACTCATTTGTCTACCTTTCAGTATTGGTACACTGCTCTTACAGCTCCCCAATACTAACCTATCCTACTTGTTATATCCTGTACATTTCCCCCTTCTCTTCCAAATACTCCACCCCAAGTATTTACGTTCCTCCACATCTTTATCTCAGTCTCTTCCACATCCACTCTTATCTCTCTCTGCTCCTTCTACCCTACTGACCAACTTGATCTCCGTTTTTCCAGTGTTCATAGTCAGACCGGCCCCTTAAGCCTTTTCGCAAAGAAATGTCACCACCTCTCTTAGCGTATCAACCTCTTCGCTCCAGCACGTTAAGTCATCTGTGTATGCCTGAATATCACCGTCCAAATCTCCTATGTCTTTTCTCACCTTCTTTATTCCTACATCCAGATATTCTGTAAACAAAATTGGTGACAACACCCTCTCCTATTTGACTCCCGTTCTCACCTTAAACCATTCCTTATTCTCATATCTTGTTCTTACATTACATTTACTATTCTTATACAAACTCTTCTGGGCGGCTCCTCTCAGCTTTTTATCCACTGCATATTCTATCTCTAGGACTCTCCACAATCTCTCCATAGGCACTGAATCAAAAGCTTTCCTCATATCTATGAAGGCTATATATGCGCAGTTATTATAATCCCATACTTTTTCTAACTTAATTCTCAAGACGAACAAGAGATCCGTCGTGCTTCTTTTCTTTCTATATCCGTGCCTGCTCAACCAGTCTGGGATCTACAACCATTCTCAACCACCTCTCTAGTATTCTCTTACATTTTTTGCCAGTCTGGGATCTACAACCATTCTCAACCTCCTCTCTAGTATTTTCTTATATGTTTTTACCAAATGGTCCAACAATGACATTCCCTTTAGTTTTTACAGTCTACTGTATCTCCTATTCCATTATTGAACTATGATTAACTTTCTCCACCTCTCAGATACTTTCTTCTAGTTCCAAAACCTATTAAACAATTTAGAATTTCTTCCTTCATTTCTTCTCCTC
>JABUQX010005113.1:0-12500 GCA_015478945.1 Trachelipus rathkii
TAAATATATATATTATTATCTAACTATATATATATATATATATAGTAGTGTGATATATATACTCAATATATATATATATATATATATCATATATATACTATATATTATATATATTATATATATATTATACCGGCCGTACTATTATCTTCCTCTTATCCCCAGATTGGGGTGAGGTGCAGTAGGGCATACACCGAAACAGAAAAGTAGTAGAAGAACGTAACGCAAGTCGAAACAGAAGGAGACTGGTTCTTTTCGACTTTAGACGTGCCTTATGTACCCGCAAGTGAGAACTCGTCGGCAGTCCAGAAAATCTCACCGTTGAGGTTTCACGTGAGACCCTGCGATGGGAGCCCTCAGCTTGTGGGTAATCGTCAATGTGTGGCGTGCTCATGCCCCTGGAAAGCGGCACAACTCATAACCCCCTCACAGAACCGCCGAGCCATGCTCACTCGCTGTTGTGCATCTTTCTTGTCTCTGCCTTCGTGGCCAAAGGACACTTTTTTGCTCCTTCAGCGCGATTCTCTTTTACTGACGTCAATGCTCAACGTTTTTTTGCGGTCTACCAGACGGTCGATTTCGAGGCACACGCTCACCACTTATACACCACTTAACCACACCAGACGCTATCGAGGTTCATCCCTTTACCCATATGGCTAAACTTACTCGTTAATGTTACTCTCGTGCTTATTCTCTCGTTTACGGCCCTATCTTCACACCACACAACCTCCGTAATGCGCTCATTCTATATATAATAAGTATCTATATATTATACTACTATATATATTATATATTCTATTATATATATATATATATATATATATATATATATACGTATATACTATATATATACTATATATATATATGTATATATACTAGTATATAGTATATATATATAAATGTGTATGTGGCCTCGCTGGGGCCCCTCTTATTCGGGGGCGGTCCGCGTGTCATCGCTCCGAGTAAACTGAGCGACCTGCCAGCTGGGCGACCGCGGCAGCAGGTCTCTCAGGGAAGGATAATTTGATGGACGTGTGTCTGAAGCGGCGGTGAGGGTAGGGTAGGTCGATCTTATGGAGGAGGTGATCGGTGTTGTGCTCCAGCGCTCCGTTACGGCATCTAGCGCAACGACGTGGGCGATGTGCGTTTTTCGTGCAAAGTTATCGACTAGTCGTCGTCTGTTATTCCTGAAGGTCCTGGGTGTATCGCCAGACGGTCTTAGTCTGAGATAGTGAGATCCTGTGTCTCACGTGGGAGAGTCATTATTGGCCTGTGTTGCGGATATTTCTGGCGAGTTATACAGGAGGCTGAATTTGGTGGGGCGACTTGTTGAGGTACTTGCTGCGTGTAAGTGTGTGTGGAATTATGTTTTGAGAGACGATGTGTTCTTTGGAGGGGCGATAGCTTCTTTATAGCAGGTTGGCAGTAATTGAGGGGGCTGAGGAGGGAGAGAGATTGTTGATAAGGCGGTATTATGAATGTGATCTTTGTAGCGACGTTATGACATGGGTCGGGCTAGGGCAAGCCCTGGCATAGCAGTTGGCGCCCGCTAGTCATAGTCTATTATGGCTCCTGCGAATTGGGGAGAATTTTTAGTTTCTTCGGATGCGCGATCGTTGGATAGGAGTACGTTTTCCAGGCCGCTTGTGACTGATCTGCTGAAGGCAGTATTTCTTGGATTCTTGCTAGTGATTATCGAAATTCTGTTGGTTGATGAGACCTTAGAGGGTACCCGACTGGTTTGATTCCGATAGTTGATTGTGAGTTCTAGAGGAATCTGTTTCGTATGTAGTTGTCGACTCGTGGTCTGCTTCATTGGCTGAAAATTGTGGTCGGGGATAAAGGTCTCCGTATAGACACTTTACGCTTCTTCTATTCTGCTGTATTTTGTCGTCAGTTGGACTGTGGGTGTACGACAGGCTTGGTAAGTGTGTGGTGCAAAGCGCTTATCGCCGGAGAATCTTTTGTGTGGGGCTTTGTATTATTGGGGATGACGGAGTTATTTAGCGTTTACTTGCGGGGTGGCTGAGTATGAGCTGATTGGTGTCTGTCAGTGTGATCAGCGGTTATGATGGATATTCTCGCAGTGGGTGCGACATTCTGTCGTGGAAGACCCAGCAGGTTTCTAGTTCTGGTTTAGTAGGTAAGAGCTTGGTACGTCGATGGGTCAGGTATGGGTTATGGTTACATCGTCTGCATAGCGTTATAAAATGTGATGTGGGAGATTGGTGGGGTGGGGGATGTCAGCTTGTAAAGAGTTAAGCCAGGAATGGGGACAATATGGCACGCCTGGAGGGAACTCCGTTTTCTCAGTTTTAACGGTTCCTGAACCTCGATGTCGGCTGGATTACCGTGCAGTGCGTCCTGATTTGAGATTTGCTAGCGCTTTTTTATAGGCTATCCAGAGAAGGGGGAGTTAGGATTTTTTGGATGAAAATCGGCTCCTTGGTAGCAGTGCCGAATGCTTACTGATGTATATTGGCGAGAAGTATTAGGTTCTGAGGGAAGGAGTTTTGTTTAAGCCGTTTATGATATTTTGCGTGATATTTGTTAGTGCTGTGTTGAGGTGGAGTGCGATTTTTTTAAAAGCCATGTTGGTGGGTTGGGGAGGTGGAAGTGTGGCTGGATTTTAATAAGTAATAATCTGTCTACTATTAGTCTTTTTCACAGGAAGGAGAGGTAAGAGATATGGGTCGTATGAGAGGGGTGGTTGGCATATTTTCTGGGTTGTTAACTTTTGGGTATGATTATTTTGGCTTTCTTTCCAGGAGTGGCAGGGATGTAGTTGAGTGAGCGCTAGAGCTTGTTGAATATAATTGATTGTAATGGCTGAGGATGGCAGTTGCACCAAGGTGTTTTAATGTGTAGGTTTGAGATGTTGTCTGGGCCAGTAGACTGGAGAGTTTTTTAAGGTTTTGATAAGCGAGACAATTTCTAGTGTAGTAAATGGGGGGTTTGGATTGATTTCTAATTTTATTTTTTTGAGGTTGCGTATTGATTGTTCTCATATTTGGGTGAGTGGGTTTTTGGTTGGAAGATTCTTGGAGTGGGTGTGCAAGGAAACTTGCAGTGTTGGGTTTGGGGAGGGGAGACGAGTTTGTTTTTTCTCTTAAAGCTTCGTTTGTGGGTGGTGGTTTTTTTGGGAGTTGAAGAGACGTTTCACTACCTGCCATGTTCTTTTTTCTTCTGGTTTTCCCATGTTGTCCTTTAAGATGTTTTTTTTGAATTTTTCTTCCGTTATTGGCGTGAGATGAGATTCATGAAAAATCTTGTGTGTTAAGGGAGTTTTATTTGAGCAGTTAGATCTGGGTTGTAGATTGTTTTTTTGTTGTCTAATGATGTTCCTTTGTTTTTTCAGGTTGCAGATTTTCAGGTGTTAATGAGGGTTTGTAGTGTTTTCTGTGGCCTTTTGGTATGAATTATTTTGAAAGCTTTTTTTATTTACTCTTGCTGAGTTTGTGGCCTAACAGCCTTGTGGGTAGGAATGAGGCAGTTATTGATTTCCATTGGGGGTAGGTGTGTTTTTATGTACTGAGTGAATTTTTGCCATTTCTCCATTTTGCTAGTTGGTGAAAGTTTGTAGTTACTGTTGGGGGGTTGGGTAGTTTTGATTGTTGTGGGTACGGTGATTATTATCTGGGATGGTGGTCTGATGGAAGATCTATTTCTGTGTTCCATATTATGTTGGGGAAGAGGAGAAGGAAGAGGAGAAAGTGATGTTTGGAGATGTTTTGGATTGGTTAGCTTGTGGTGGAATTCTGGTGGTGAGGTTTCTTTTAATTTATATATTTTAAGGTAATCAAGTTCATCGAGGATGTTAATTCCTCGGTTTTCTGTGAGGTGTTCCCTGTACAACGGCTGTGTGATGCTACATTGCAAGTCGTCTCCTATTGTTGAGTGTATTGGATAGGGTTTAAGTTAGGTTTCGGGATAGTTGCTTGGGACAGTAATTGTGATGTGAGTGGGGGATGTAATTATGCTATTATGTTGGTGGGGATATAATTGTTGAAGAGAGATAGTAAATGACTGGACGTAAGAATAAGGGTCATGTTTAATAGCGGGTTAATGGTTTCTGGTGTAGTATTGTGGTAGGAGAGATTGTTTTTAATTAGTGTTAATGGGGTGTGGTTTTCTGGTTGAGAGAGTGTCCAAAGTAACGATGGTGTCGTATCCATAGAATGGTGTTCCTGGGGTATTTTGTGGGGTATGGGGCTTACTGTATCAGACTATATCTATTTGTGTTTGTAAAGGAAGGCGAGGATTTCTGAATGTTTCTTAATTTAGGCCATTTATATTGATTTGAAGGATTGTTCATAGTTAAATTCTTATTGTTCGAGTTGATTGGTGGTGGAGAAGTTGTTAGGGGGATTGCAAAACTGGAAACAGGTCTAATGTGTGGTTTTTAGCTTGGGGAGAACTGTAAAAAGGGGAACATCTGTTTTGTTTCTGGATCCAATCTTCTTACAGTTGGAAAACATTCTCATGCCGATTGCTGGTTATCCGTTATGCGTTTGTTACAGATGGGACAGATATATTTTGATGGGTCAGGGTTAGGGTGTATACTGCCAGATTGTTTAGAGGATAGTGGGAGTGATATGAATTACAGTGTTTATATTGATCAAGAGTGTAGGATGTTGGCATCAGGAGAGAGGGATTTTGGGTTTTGACTTTAGGGGTATATATATAAATATATATATAGTATATATATATATATATCGTATAATATATACTATATATATAGTATATATATATATATATATATATATATATAGTATATATATATATATATATATATATATATATATATATATATATATATATATTATGATAATATATATATATATATGTATATATATATCTATACAGTATATATTATATATATATATATATATATATATATATAAATATATATATATTATATATAATATTATATATATTATAATATTATAATATCATATATATATATATATATATATAGTATATATAGCTATACTACTACTATGATATATATTCCCAATATCGATAGTTATATATATATATATATGATATAGCGTATTGGAGCAGTTATAACGTGGTTGAGCTTCCGTTAAATATTTATGGGTTAGCGGTTACATTTACGGTTAACGGTTTTGGGTTAGCGTGTTAGGCTTTAGGGTTTACGGCTCTAGGCTTAGCAGTTAGGCTTTATCGTTAGCGGTTAGGGGTTAGTTTACCCAAAAACTTTAATGTATTTACCCCAAAAATATTAAAAAATAACGATACATTAATTACTGATTTTCGCTGCCTGCAGTCAACCACTCTATAAAATAGCCATATATACTATGTTTTGGTACCAATACCAAAATCCTAAACTAGAGTATACCTATATATATAGTATAGTAGTATATATATATACATTAGTATACTTAGTAGTATATATATTAGTTAGTCTAGTAGCGCTAGTTAATTTAGAGGTGTAGCGGTATGGTGATTTTTTCACTATCGCGCGGTATGCGGATAGTAAATCATCTTATGCCGCGGGATTTGCGCGATGGGATCAGGCGGCCATAGTTAGGTTTTAGGAAGTCTTAGCCACAAGTACTCTCATATCATACTATACTATCATTATATATATCTATATATATATATATATATATATATATATTATATATATATATTATTCTATATTATATATCTATACTATTATATCTACTATAGGTATACCTGGGTCGTTACCAGAGTGTCGTGGGAGCGTGGACGCCAACTCTTAAATTGCATCCCCGCGCCACCTCTCTATCCAGCCCTCGGCACCCATGTTTGGCAAAAAGGTGTTATTATATGTTATAATACCTTGAAATTAATAATCTCTCAAACTATGCCTTCCATAAATCATAAAGCTTCTGAGTCTTTTCCCAAGGCGAGAGTCGGTTTTGGCTTCTGCTTTTTCCTTCGTAAATGAGCATCGTTGCAGCCGCTTGAAAGTGCGCTCACTAGCGTACAATTTGATGAAAGGGCATGCTAAGTATGGTCACCTGGCTAGTTCTGCAATATGTGGAAAACTTTACATATTATCACGATGCATCATACCAACTGGGATTTTTTATCGCGAGTTCCAAGGTTTTCGCGTTTGATGAATTTTATCCATCAATGACAGAGTATCCTTTGACACCTTCTGAAGCCAGACTCTTCACTGCGCGCTGTAGCAACGGCCAAAAGCAATCGTTCATGGATTCCAGCAATGAGTTTCGGCTCACTAGATGGTAAATGCTTGTGTCTGGTTTCTGCATCTTTTGTGCCTTTTTTATCTGGCTGGTGAACAGTTTCAGCCTTTAGGCATGATTCATCACATAGGCATACTAAAGTATGATTTTAATCCCTCTGTGAAACACGTGGGTTTCAGGAAACTTCTGGTCTCTTGTATCTAACGGGATCCCAGAAAAGTTGCTATTAGCCACGCATTCGCGTATAGTCGTTTTGCCAGATTTTAAATCTATTACTCTATCCCCCAGCATGAAGTGTTTTCTGTCGCAGCCTTTGAACATCGCCTTACCTTTTCAATAGCATGTATTAGCAACCAGCTTTCATCACTTCGAACTAGAACGAATTGCCGCGTTCTGAAAGGCAATAATTGTTTCTGAGCTACATAGTTCTTAGCTACCTTTTGAAACGAGTTAAGAAGGGTTCATTCAATTAGCTAATTCGATGTCAAAATTATATCCACGCGGTATCAGGGCCTTGTCCCTTTGTGTTTGTTCGAGCATATAACGGAAGACCTGCATTCATGTCATCTTCTCCCATCCTCTGCAAGCAGTGTATAGAACTAATGGTTTCCAGACGAGTCTGAACATCCTGCTGTTACAGCAAGTAAAAGTTAGGACACTTTAGTCTGCATGAATTCATCAAATGAATACTATCCGCTGATCCGCAACCAAAAATTTCATGCGGCTGCGATCGCGAACTGCGGATGGCGGATGTTGAAAATGATGGCGTAATATCCTGCAGATGCGGAATTGCGGATGCGGCAATATCTGGTACCACCTCTAATACTATATATATATATATATATATATATATCATATATACTATATAGTATATTATACTATACTATATACTATATATATATGATATATATATATATATATACCTATATACTATGTCGTGTACTATATATATACGTATATATATAGTTGTAGGAGATGTTGAGATCAGGAGGGGGGGGATTTGGGTGAACTTTTGGATATATCATACTACTATATATACGGTATTATAATATACGTATATATTACTACATCCTCAATAATTTGATATAATTTTGAACTCATGAACTATATATATTTATATATATATATATGGTTACAGTCCAGATTACTCCGCGACAGCCTTTCGAAAATAATTGGAATGTTGTGCCAGATTTTGTTTTTTGGCTCTGAAATCATAGACATACAGGCGACTCCTTGTTTATCATAGATTTCAAGAGATTGTAATAATATTAATTTGGTTATATTTAGTAATGTTAATCTTATTAATTAAAATAGTTAATTAATTTATTTAATGAGTCTTAAATTAATATATGATAAGTAAATCACATAATTTTTTAAATTAAGCTATATTTATTCAAATAAAGTTTGGCGCTTTCTCGTAGCATCCGTTGGCAATTTTTTCCAATAGTTATTGTAGTTTTCACAGTTAGTCTTATGTTCGACTATGGAAGTATTTGACATCTAGTGCATAAATTCAAATAAAATTTATATTAATAAGTGGTTTTACCAATTAAAGATATAATTAAGTATTGTAAATGCTACACTTTTCGACCCAGCATAATGGCAAGTTCCTCATTTCTTAGAATTATTTGAAGTAGGTACTCAAGAAATTATATATAATTATCATTCTTTTTGCACGCTGTCCGAAAAAAGTGTTCACAATATATATTGAAGGCACCATGGTCACAGATCAAATTACTTAATTATATTGATATAGTAATATTATAATATTTATAATACTGTTTGTTTGGGCTTAAAAATAGGTTTTCTTTCAAAATTGTCGGCCCAATTAAAATTTAATAGCGCTAATCTGGCAACATTCCAAATTTTTCCTAAAGGTATTGGCATCTCTGAACCTTTACATATATATATATATATATATATATATTATATAATATATATATACTATACTAGTATATATATATATATATATATATATCTAATATTTATTTTATATCATATATATATATATAGTATACTATATAGTGATAGAGAGAGAGGAGAGAGAGAGAGAGAGATTTCTAAAGCGAAAAATCTGAAAAGAATGTTAATTAATTTCCCTTTTATATTCTGGATTTGATATATTTGAACTTTGTAAATCATTTCTTTAATAACTATCTTTTGGAAAATTATTATTAAATTACAAAAATAAATAACAAAAGAAGAAATTTAAAAAATACTACATTGTAGAAAGTGAAGCTCGTTTCTCAAAGACAATGCGTCGAGTTCGTAAGCAAGAAAAACTTTAATAAAGGTTCGCTTCCATAACTGGTGAAGCAAAGGGTCCTGAAAACCAACTCCTCTTATTAAATTTTTCGTGAATAGTGGTGATATAAAAATAGTGGTAGTGGTGATCTGGGTGTTGGAATAATAATATTTAATATAGACGTAAATCCAGTGATGGAAATGATGGCTAGTGAAATATAACGTGGTAGAGCATATTAAATAGGTTCCTAATATTACGAGTCATAGTAGCATAATAAGGATACATAAATAACTACATAATATAGATGCAATATATAATGCATTCAAAGAGATAACTGCTAATCGGGCAGAATTAAAAAATAGGAATAATAATAATAGATAATAGTAATAATGGATTCAATGTACCAATTTCCATTACATTTATACTGCCAATAATAATGAACTTGTGGTTTGGAAAATATAGTGGTTTATGCATGTTTAGTTTATTATAATAATGATTATATTGGATATTGCGATGTGTATCTATTTCGTATTTTGTATATGGTATACAGATAGTGGTATATGTTTTGTTTTTGGTATCTTTATATGTTATTTATTTGGTAGCGTCAAGATGGTAGAGCGAGCTCGCCAAGCAAGCAGCTTGGGATCCCAGGCATTCGGCACCTGGTCGGGTGGGAGAATGTGAGCTATGTCCGTTCTCCTTGGGACTTGGCTCTTCGTCCTGGTGCAGAGACGTCTAATTGAGTGCATCCCGCGCCAAGATAGGGCTCGTGCCCGTGTAGCGGTGGTGTTGTACTCTTCTGTATATATAGTATATAGTAGCTATGTTATAGCTCATATATATATATATACTATATAGCTAATATATATATTCATTATATATATATTATCTATATATATAGTATAATGATATATCTTCTATATATACTATATATGATATACATTGAGTATTGATTATGCACAAAAGCTTAGAGGTGAAACAATTCTTTTTTAAGTTGTAAAAGTTTCTAATGTACCGTGAATGTATCAATGTGGGTTTGGACAGGTTTATAATGTTTAGAATGCAATCTTCAAAAGTTGGCCGCTCGCAAAGTCTGCCAACCAAATTTTTGTAATTGAATAATCACTAAACGGGTGCATATATCTTCGAGTATCAGTTAAGTGAGCTTCGGGCCGGCCTGGTCCTCGATTCGATACCTGCCACATTTGATTTTCCACATTAAGCATATTGCGCTCTTCAAAACAGGAGCTTCATTAATAAAAGTTGTAGTTTAACCTTTATATTTTTAGCAATTAAAATATTTAATTTTGGCGTAAAAAAGTTTAATACGTAAATATTTATAAATGTTTTTAAAATTGAGTTCACTCCTGGTTAATTTATGGTTATAATTACATATAATGAGTTATCTTATTCTTGGCGACTTTATGAAAATTTATTTGATGTCCTTATGACTTTGTACAATGAAGTCACCCTCATATGAGTCGTTATCCACCGCACATTACTATAATTTTATGTGACTCCGAATCCTTTTGTAATACATAATGTTTTCTTATTACAACAAAATTATATGCTGCGTGTTTATTAAAGCATTGAATGGCTAATAGCTCCATGCATATATGACTTAAATCTGTATACTGTTAATATATAATTATCCATCCAATTAATTAATTTTAGATTCACAAAAAATTATCTAACAAGAATAGTAAAACGGAAGATTTCAAAATTAAAAAGTGTTTCTTTTTCTGATATTATAGTTGCGCTATTGTGTACTTTGGAATTTGAATTTATTAATACATATTAATACGTATAGTGATTGGTGGAACGCTTAACCAATCATTATTTATTTAATCAAGTTCCATCCTTTGAATGCCACCCAAAAGAAAACACAAAAATTTGTATTGCAAAAGCATTCTCTGAGTTGATATTCATCTGTGCAAATGGGTAAGCTAGCTCCACTCTGGAGTTATACAAAGATTATAGACATGTGCTGACGATCACCAAATGATTCATTCTGATGTGATGTCATTGTTTATATTCATCATGACGTTACCAATTTTTATAAAGTAGTCCAAAAATGGAAAAATTTACAATTTGTCATTTTACGAGAATAATGTTTTGGCTGAAGCTTAACTTATATACCCTAATTAAAATAATATTTTGAGTTAAAATTAGATAGAATCGAGGAATATTTATACAATGAATAAAGAATATTTTACAATGAGTAACTTAATATGAACAAATTTTTTTTGACTTGTATATAAGACTTGCTTCCTTATGTATTTTGGAATATGGTCGATTTATCTGCCTCTACTACTACACACTACGATTGTATGAATTCGCAACACATTTCATAAAATTGAATGAAAATGCTTAAAATCAAATTGAAACTTTATTATTAAAACAGCTTCACACCTTTAAAAATATTTATAAAAAAAAAGTTAAAATCTATGTAAATTAACTAAACTCATAATCTTTACTTAACGTATATATAGTTTCAATCTATGTAAACTAACTAAACTCTAACAGTCTAACAATACCTTTACTTAACGTTTATATAATGTGATTTATTTTTATATTTATAATTTATTCACTGCATTGTAAAAAGTCAAAACATTTTGGGGTAAAAAAAAAAAACATGCATTGGGCACCAAGAGAGCTCTCAACACTTATTCGATTACGAGATTTAGTAGAAAATTTTCTGACTTGAGCTCAACGGAAGCAGATTAATCAACATTGAGCCGTATTTTGTTGTGCTTGCTAAAATTCAAAAATTCGTAAACATCAAGAAAAAGTTGCTGCAAAATGATTTTCCCTTGAACTCAGAGACAAAACGGTTGGTATACAATCAGTTAATCTATTATAAAAATCATTGTGTAACTTTACTCCAATATAATATAGTATAAACACTATATATATATATATATATATAGTATATATATATATAATATATATATAAGTATATATATATATTATATATATATATAATATATATAGATATATATATATATTATATATATAAGTATATATTATATATATATAATATATTTAATATATTATATAATGATATATATATAATATATATATTATATACTATATATATATAAAATCATATATATTATATTTATTTATATATATATATTAATAATTATATATAATATATTATATATAATATATATATATATATATATATAGATATATATTATTGATATATATATTATTAAATATATATATATATATATATTATATATATATATATATATATAGTATATATATATATATCATATATATATATATATATAAATATAGTATATATATAGATATTATATATATATATATTATATATAATATATATACTTATATATATATATATATATATAATATATATATACTATATATATATATAATATTTATATATATTTATATTATATTATATAGATATTATCATATATATATATATATATATATTATATATATTTTATATCTATATATTAATATATATAATATATATATATATTAGTATATATATCATATAATATTATAGGTGCTTTTCGTTAAAGCCCCCACATCGGATTATATCGATTTATTTGTTTAAAGTGAACAAATTATTGAAGGACAAGTTACTTACACGGCCCAATAGGGGGCTCGAGCCGATGGTTAACGGATGGGGGAACGGAGGCCCGTGACACCCAAATACCAAAGAGCGGGCCGGAGTGCCCCCGTAGTTCCCCGGTAGCGAGAGACCCGATTCTGCTCATCTTCTGGAGGTCTACCCTTGGGTATCCTCTTAGTTAAAAAAAACAAGTAGGTTCTTGGTCTCCAAACACTGGGAAAAATATTCTTACTTGGAAAGAATGATGCACTAAAATAGTATTTCATTTATCAAATGAAGGATTAAGAAGAATTTAAATTATAAAATATAATAAGACAAAAAATAAAATAAATGAAAATGAACTTCACATTTTTATAAAAAAAAATTATTATATTTATTCAATAAAATAAATGTGATCAATATTTTAATAAAATAATCGATATATCGATGTGGGGGCTTTAACGGAAAA
>JABUQX010005113.1:17500-25000 GCA_015478945.1 Trachelipus rathkii
TAAAAGATTCATCTTTCTCCAACACTAGTGGTAGTCCTGTTTCTTCATCATTAATTTAGGATTTAATTTTAATATTAGAGAATGGTTACTAAATAGCAATGCATAAGCTATTTTAACTTTCCTTTCACTGACTTTGTGTTAACAATATAATTTAATTTTCTCCAAAAAATTCTCATTTGATACTCTAATAATAGGCCTATTGCTTTAAAATGCACTTTATATATATATATAGTATATATATATATATATATATATATAATATATATATTATATATATATATATATATATTAATATATATATAATATATATATATATATATATATATAGTATAATGTATATATATATATATATTATATATATATATTATATATTATATATATATATTATTGATATTATATTATGAGTGAGTAGTGAGTGGGGTTATATATGTGGATATATATTATATGTATTATATATTATATTTTGGTGTATTACGTGATGATTATATTATATATATTATATATAGTTTAATGTGTTGTTAATAACTTTTAAAGTTCTTTAATAATTTAAAGATTGATAGTATATATTCATAATTTTTTAATCTTGTTTCGGCTATGTGATTAGTGTGATGGTTTTGAGAAAGTTCTTTTGCAATTCAACCGTATCGTGATAATGCATTTTTTAAAGTCTAGTTACTAAAAGTTGTTGTTTATTCATGGGATATCAAACCCATTAAGTGTGTTTGATCAAGAATAGATGAAGTTCAATTAGTAATTGGTGAGAATATAGATCGTATCATATATAAATTATTATATATATGATATTTATTAAGACTAAAAAAAACAAAAAATACTAAAAAATTTTTTTAAACTTTTTGTATGAATCAGTTCTTCTAAAATAAATGTTATTTCAAAAAATGTCTCATTATTTACTATATTTTAATGTATAAATAATTTTTTTTTCTCAGAAACTACTTTAAAATATAGCGGTCTCCGGCCGGAGGAAAGCCGGAGACTTAGTGGTCATCCGGACGCGGACCGGAGATCTTCAAAAGGCCGTAACTCCGCCAAGCCGAGCGGAGCCGGAGATCCGGTGCATCCCTAATATATATATAGTTTAAGTTTAAACTTAAACTTAAGCAAAACGCGTGTGTGCGTACATTTGTTAATAATAAAGTCTGGGCCCATATTTCGCTGGCCCCGAAGCTTTTTCTCAAATTATATGTTTTAGTTTTATCTGGTTGTCGTTCGTTGCAAGTCTGTAAATAATTCTTTTTGATTGTTTGTGAATCTAGTCTGCGAAAATGTTTATACTGATAACTGATTACTGAGTTTAGTGATATTTAGTGTTGAAATGCCTGTTAAAAAAGGTATTTTTCGTTGAAATTTAATGAAAGGATTGAAAGCCTATTTTTATGGTAATTCATTGGATTCATTGTCGTTTTAATTACAGTGTTATCCCCCAATCCTATCAAAGTAACAATATGATATTTTGTGATTATTGATTATCAATTAAAATTATTGCTGTGAATTAAAAAAAAATACTGAATAACTACGCAAGCAGAGTCGGATTTTGAAAAATTTCTTCACAGGGAAAATCAATAAATCCTAAAAAGTTGTTTAAAATGTGAAAATCATCTTTTTTTTTTTTTTTTTTTAAGGAGACGGATGGTCCGATTTTTAAAATTTTCACAGGAGGCATCTATGAGGACTAAATAAATGGTTATAATGCATTCCAAAAAATGAAGTAGAGTAGATAATTATTTTTAATAAGCATTTTTCCACGCTTAAAACATGAAGAACAATAGAAGTTAAAAAGACTTGGACCGTATCGCCCTAGAGATCCTCACATTAATCAGAAAGATGGAAAGAAGAATAGAACATTTTGTAAATCTTGGTTTGAGAAAAAGAAATGGCTTACTGTAAGTGATAACAAAAATGCTTTATTTTGCTTCTACTGTCTGCTATTTGGAGGTGAAAATGTATGGGCACGAACAGGTTGCAATGATTTAAAACATCTCTCAGAGAAAATTCACAAGCATGAAAGAAGCCGAACTCACTTGAATAATTGTATTCAGTATTCCCAACTTGGGAAAGTAAATATTTTATCATCAATTGATAGTGGCCATCGAATCAGTATTTTAAAGCATAATGAGATAGTAGACAAAAATAGACATAATTTATCTAGAATTATAGATTGTATAAAATTTTGCGGAATTCACGAATTACCTTTGAGAGGTCACGATGAAACATCACAATCTAATAACCGGGGAGTATTGTTAGACATGGTTTATTACATATCTAAGTTTGATAGTGTCTTAGAAGATCACTTGACAAATTCTAATGTGGCAAAAAATACCTCAAAAACTATTCAAAATGACCTTTTAGACTGTATGTATCATGTTTATATCGACGAAATAAAATCAGAAATTAATGATGTCAGTTTTGTATCCATACAAGCAGATGAAACGACCGATATCACTTGCCTTTCACAGTTTGTGATTATTTTGCGCTATTCTAGAAATTCTCAACCTGTCGAAAGATTTTTAAGTTTTGTTAATATTCATAATAGAACAGCTACCGGACTAACAAGTGTTCTGAAAGAAGAATTAAAATCTTTTAACTTAACCAACAAGTTAATTGCACAAGCCTATGACGGAGCAGCTGTTATGAGCGGGTCCCACAACGGTGTACAAGTGCAGATGAAAGAGTACTACCCTTACGCCCATTATGTTCATTGTTACGCACACAAATTAAATTTAATTTTGAAAAAGGTTTGCTCATCAAATAAAAGGATAAAAATATTTTTTGCTAATCTGAGTGGATTTGGTGCGTTTTTCACGAATTCACCTAAACGTAACGATATGCTTCAAAAAGTTTGTAATGTTCACATTCCAAAGATTTGTCAAACCAGATGGAATTTTCATTCTAAAATCGTAAATTGCATAAAAGAAAACAAGAAACAACTGTTGGAATGTTTTAAAAGGATTCAGAATGAAGACTGTTGGGACGATAAAAGCATTCGTGAATCAGTAGGCTTTGAAAGATTATTGGAAGACTACGAGTTTAATTTCTTTCTGTCTTTTTTTTATGAAACGTTGAAACATACAGATATTTTATACAACGTTTTACAGTCCAATAAATCAAATAATATTACAGTTGAAGATGCTTTGAAACATTTTGAATCTTCAATTACTACAATACGGCACAATATAGCAAAATTTCTTATTTCAGGGGATGATAGTGAAGTTTTAGAAGTTCCATTAAAAAGACTTAAAAAATGCAGTGTAGTTACTGATACCTTAAAAACGGATGCGACAAAGGCTTGTAACCAAATAATTACAGAAATAAATGAAAGATTTAAAAATTTTGAGTTGTTTCGCTCATATATTGTTGTCGACCCGAAGCAATTTAATTCTCATAAGCAGTGTTTTCCATCTGATCACATTCAAACTATTGCAAATAATTATCCTATGCTACATAAAGAGAGACTAATTTCCGAGTTAGCTGTTATGTATGATAATGAAACCTTTAGTTCCATCACAAATGTTAATGGCTTGTATAAATTTTTGGACGATAATGGTTTATGCGATGCTTTTTCAGAGGCCGCAAAATTAATAGAAATCGTTTTAGTGACGCCCGTGTCGACTGCCGATTCTGAACGTAGTTTCAGTACTTTAAAGCGCATTAAAACCCTTCTTAGAAACACAACATCACAAGATAGATTAAACGCACTTGCAGTGCTATCAATACAAAAAGACTTTATAGAGGAGATTCCTCAATTCAACACAAAGTGATTGAAAAATATTGCCCAATAAAGAACAGAAGGCAAAACTATTTATACAAAATAAAGCCAATTTAAAGGTACGTTTTCTTAAAAATGCGTTTTTAAATATACCAAGTATATTTTTTTATTTAATTAAGAAGTAGATCTAGCTAACTATATATATATAAAATATATAATCATTATATAGTATTTTCTATATATTATAATATATTATATATATATATATATATTACGTAGTATGTATCATATATATATATAGTATATAATATACTATATATATTATAATATATACTATACTATATATTATAATATATAGATATAGTATATATAGTACTATATATATATATATATAATATATATATATATATATATATAATAATATATAGTATATATATATATATATATATATATATAATATATATATTATATATTATATATATATATATAGATTAATAATTATATATATATATATATATATATATAATCATATATATATATATATATATATATATATTTATATATTATAATATATTATATATATTTATATATATATATAATAACATATATTATCTATTATATATATATATATATATATATATATATCTATTATTATAATATATATATATATATATATATATATACTATAATAATTTATGTATATAACAATATATAATTTATAGATTTATAGATACATATATATATATATATATATTATATATATATATATATATATATATTATATAGATATTATAACTTATATATATATATATATATATCTTATATATATATAATATAACATATATATATTATATTATATAATAGCCACGGGGGGGGACTCACGGACAAATAAATATATATATATATATATATAATATATATAATAATATATATATATATATAATATTATATATATATATATATATATAATATATATATACTATATATATACAAAAGAAGACTGGCCCACCATGTTTATTCATGCACAGCCCCACCTGATCAATCACATGATCGAATACTACATAGAAACAGAAAAAAACGTAAAAATGCTTGCCCAGGTAAAGACCTTTTATAGTAGTATATTATTTTCCTTATTAAAACTGTTACAAAATAAAATGAAAATACATTTGGAATTTCTGATATGTTTGTTATAAGACTAGTTTCTTATACGCTTCATTTATATTACAAAGAAATTTTCAAATTCCGTTAAGGTTATTAAGAATATTAATGTGATTGAATTTAAAAGCTTCTGTTAATTAAAGCTAACATAAAATGCAAGACATTGCCGTTAAAATATATTTAATAGTTTTAAATCAACGAAATAAAATTTCAGCAATTATACTTGAAACCCCTTTTTCTTAGTTTTTAGTTTCATATTTAAAAAATGAAAATTAAAGTATTTTAAAAATATTTTGCAATTTATTTCTGGAATTTAAAAAATATAAATTAGTATTAATACAAAAGTGTAATTTAAAAGAGAGGCAAAAAAAATAAAAAAATAAAAATGTATTAAATTTTTTAAAGAAAGAATTATAACCATTTTTTTAAGAGTGGAAAACTCTCTTGCATTTTGAACAGCTGAGATTACATTTTTTAAAGTTGATTGATGAACAAGTTCCTAAGTAGGCAATTATTCCTAAGTAGGCAATTATTCTCAGCCAATTACTTCCTTAAAATATAAATAAGAAAGTATGATAACAACAAAGCAAATAGTAGCCGGTTAAAATTTTTTGCCGAGACCGGCTCCGGCTCCGGCTCCGGCTCTGGCTCCGGCTCCGGCTCCGGCTCCGGCTCCGGCTCCGGCTCCAGTATTTTAAAATATCCTGGTCCGACTCTAGTTCGGCTCTTCCATGTTTAAAATTTCCCGTCACAGCTTTAGACTCCAATATATGTAAAATTATTAGACTCCACCTTCAGACCATTTTCCAGCTCGAGCTTCAAAGCCCTGCAGGCAACTTTTATTTCGAGGATAAAAACGAATTTGAATAAAAATGAAAAAGATTTTATAAATTTTTCCCACATTTTGAAGAAATTTCAAAAAAATATTAATGAAAATTAGAAATAAAAAAATTAAATATTAAGTATTATTTTTGAGGGGAGGAATTGAACCCATTTTTATGACCCGTTGAAATGAATCTGAATAAGCGTCAGAAAAATCGCTCAGATACTTCCTATTCAATTGTTATTTAATGTAAATTTTTGAATGCTTAGAAAATGTAACTTATAAATCTTTATAAGAAAATATTTTTCTTAAATTAAAAATTTAAGATTACAATGCAAAATAATAAATCAAAGCAAAATTATACATTTAAGCTTTTAAAATTTAAATGTTCTTCATTAATGTTCACTGAAGCACGGGTGCGCTGCTGCGTGCGGTGCGTGAGTTCCGGGTAGCGGTGCGGCTCGTGCAGCATTTAATTCCAGTTCCTGGTGCGATGCAGCAATATAAATTCATTGCCCGGAGCGTGCGTGCGGTGCGTAATGAGTTTGTGCTCATGCTGGTCCGCAGCGGTGCTCTGCATTTTTATAATCCAGTGTATCCGGTGCTGTGGTTTAGAAATAAGAGTGAGTTGCGGTGCGAAAAAAAGATTGACGGTGCGTTGCGGTTGCGCCCTAGTGGCTCATTCTGGCTTGTGTGGTTGCTGGCCAGGAAAAAGTTTCGGTACTTGCCAACTATTTCATAATAAGATATCAACTAAAATTTTTCAATACCTTTAAATTAAACGAATTGAATAAGGTCTCTCTCTCTCCTCTCTTCTTCTTCTCTCCCTCTCTCTCTCTCTCTCTCTCTCTCTCTTTTCTTCTCTCTCTCTCTCTCTCTCTCTCTCTTTTCTCCTCTCTCTCTCTCTCTCTCCTCTCCTCTCCTCCTCTCTCTCCTCTCTCTCTCTCTCTCTTCTCATCTCTGCTTCTCTTCTCTCCTCTTCTCTCTCTCTCTCTCGTCTCTCTTCTCTATAGAATTCCATCATCCTGTGCGTATGTCTCTCTAAATTTATTGTTTGTAATCAAGTTGAAAAGGGAGGCAATGAGAACTTTCATTTAAGTCCTTATGATATTTGTCTTCGAGCTTTCGGATTACATTTTTAAATCTATTAATATTTTTAAAGACAATGACAATAATATGAAATTTTGTTTTGTTTATCGACAAACGTATGTTAGATTATTAAAATACTTGCATTTATATATTATTATATATATAATATATATATTATTATATATATATATATATATATTATATATAATATTATATATATATATATAATATATAATATATTATATATATATATCAAAGTAAATATATATATATATATATATATATATACTGATATTATATATATACATACATACATTTATGATACATATATATATTTATATATTAATATTAGATATATATATATATATATTATATATATATATATATATATATTATTATATATATATAATAATATATATACTATATATTATATATATATTACATGCGTATGATTTGGTTTGTGTGGTGAATCTGAAGAGAGATTGAGAGATTGGTAGAGATTTGGCAGGTTGTGAAAGGAGGGTTGAAAGTAAACGTTAGAATGAGCTTCAGGCTAATGGTGTGAGTGAGACAGTCCTCGTGTGAAGCTATGTTAGATGATGAGCAGCTGAAAACAAGTGTCTGAGTTTAAATTATTAGATATATGTTGGATGAAAAGAACGGATGATGCAGAGTAAGTAGGGAAAGTTGGAATGGCAGAAGTGGA
>JABUQX010005113.1:30000-42348 GCA_015478945.1 Trachelipus rathkii
GAAAGTACCATTCCTATTCTTTATTCTATGAAAACCCCCTTTTCTCCCTTTCTTAACCTTTCATACTGCCTTCCAGAAGAGTTTCCTATTCCTTTGTATGTAAGTTAACGTTCGTCCTCCTTCCAAACTGTTCATTTACCTCTTTTTTTCCTCCTACGTATGCAACTGCTAGTCTTCTTCTTTTCCACCTCTTCATTCCACCACTCACTGTTGACATTCTCACTTCCCACTTTAGAACATCCTCGTACTTCTCTTGTACTACGAACAATGGCTTCCTTCACTTGAGTCCAGATTTGTTCAGTTTCGCCATGTTCATATCCAACTTATTTATTTTCAAGTGTTCTAACATCCTTTTCCCTATAGCCTTCTTCACCTAACTTCTCACTCTTAATTCTCCTCACTTCCTTCCTTATCTCTTTCTCCTCTAACCATTTCCCACTAACTTAATCTTACATAAAACAACATGATTTTCTGACATTCCCCCTTACTGATTTAACGTCCATCACATATTTAAACATCTACTTCTTCACCAATACAAAATAAATCATACTTTTCACTTCGATACCATCTCTACCATTAAAACTCTCGTATACTTTTGAATACTTTTGTGCCCGAAGAATGTATTTCTTGCATATACACCTCTCTTCTCTCATAAATCAATCACCTTCCTAACAGTCCCATTTTCTTCCTCAACCCCAAAGGCACCTGTTATATCATCCCTTTTTCAATCACCTATCCAACCATCTAAGTAACCCAACACAATTACTCTGAAGCTCCTAATCATTCCATTCAAAACAGTATTCAGATTATTCCAGAAAGTCACACTCTCCTCAACATCACCTTCAGATGACCATCTGTTACAACCACAAATACCTTCTCAAACTTAAATTTAACCATAAGAACTCTAATACTCACACAAAGCTCACCATAGCTCTGTGCCACGATCCCGTCATCCGACACAGAATCTAGCATTTCTTCACATATCCTTCCCTCCAGAGATACGTCGTAGGACACACATTTCAACCGTACTGCTCATCTTCCCACTTCCTTTCATCTTTGTTTCAGTCACGCAAGCAAATCAAAATTTACACTTTCTAAATATATCCATCACATCTCTCCTTTTCTTCTCACCATGTATTCCTCTACTATTCTATGTACCCAAACGATTCATATATTTCTGCCTGAAGATGCAAGGTCCTTTACGGCGATCAAGATCAAGAACGAGGAATGTATAAACATTCCTAGGGTATAGCTAATTGGTAGCGGGTTCAGTACCCACCTACCTCTGTCCCTTTAGTAGCCTCCTACGACACGCATGAATTCTTTCTCCCCCCACCGGGGGATTTATGAAAAAATGGTGTTGTCTGTAATAGTAATAGTTTTGTTAATGGACTACATGTTATACGGAAGAGTCTACTCACCACATATGAAAAAAAGTTTGAGATAATATCGAGCGCAAGAAGGGGCACCATTGGGTACAGGAGCGTCATGGGATGCATCCAATACTCCAAATGCATAATGGGAGGCAATCTCATAGGTTGGATAGTGCTACTTACCTCTCTCTCTCTCTCTCCATTATCTCTCTTCTCTCTCTCTCTATCTATATACTTATATATATATATATATATATAATATATATATATATATATATATATATATATAATATTATATATAAAATATCTATATATTTTATTAGTATTATATATATATATGTATTACATCTTACTCGCCCAATAAGGCTCACGAGCCTGTCAGTGGGGCAACTCCTTCCTTGTGTTTATCGAGGCACGATCCCATCCGCCATCGCTCATCCATTGGCAGGCATCTGTTGTCTCTTAAATGAATCCTCCACTGTGTCTCTCCATCTGCTTCAAAACGTCTTCTCTTCGGCTGCATCTCTTCGGTCTCGCACCTCCACCCCTACTGGACTCTCTCTTCCTAAATCCTCTCCAGTGTCCCCACCATCTTAGTCTGGCTGCGTCCACTTATATTATCATGGGTTTCACACCACGACTTCTCCATTCACGTGTCTCGTTTTCACTCTGTCTCTCCTACTCTTTCAATCCCGTCTCAAACACATCTCATCTCCGCTGATCTGAATTCTACTGCCTCCTCTCTCACTGTCATGCTCCATGTCTCTACCCTAAACAACAGTATTGGCGTACAGCTCGCCTCGTATATTGGCTCTTATATATATATATATATTATCTAGGGTTATATATACATAAAGTATATGGTAGATAGTAACTACACGGAGATTACGGACACGAGGTGCTCAGTATGAGAGTGGGCAGATGCACGTGCGAATGATAGATATGAGTAGGTTGAGAGTATATATTAGTAATATAGAAGTGTGTGTTAGACGTAGTTATTCATACCGCCTACGATATTAACTATACGAGTAGTTGAGGAAGTACCCTAGGCTAGTATTATTTAAATAATATATACCCGCGGTATTAATTGATGATATAATATAAAAATATAATTGGTTCCGCGCATACTAATACTGATATCTGATATGAGAATCAGGTACTTATAATCTGAGCAATATCATTAGATGCTCTATACTAAATAAGGTTTGTAAGTTACGCAGTAGACGCATATGAAGTTAAATCTTAGTCATACTTATCGAGTAATTGGTTCGTATGCCAGATTGAGAATATATATATAGTATGTATATACCGAGAGATGTGCAACTAAAATAACCTTTATATACATAGAAATGTAGAAGCAGATGACATTGCGCAATACCGCAGGATGTGCAACACTTAACTACTCGCATTACCATGGATGTGACAAATAGACATCCGCAATCACATCCGCATCCGCGGTTATTTCAAAATTTGGACTAATATATATATAATACTATATATATTAATGTACTATCTTAGTAAGGATATACTATTACTATATATCATATATCTATATAATATTAACTTGGTGGGTTATTCGTGCCTAGGGATAGGGATTTTGGTTAATACTTTTCGTATGCCTCATATATTTTTCGTCAGGATTCGGCCGATAACTAACTATATATATATAAATATATATATATTATTATATACATATATATATCGTATATCGTTACTTATATTATATATAGTACACTTATTATATATAACTTTAATATTAGTATATATACTATATATATATATTATATATAGGTATGTTAATGCTGTGTTTTTTGATATTCGTTATAAAACCTTTTAATGTTGGTCTAAGACACATTATTATCTCTACGTTAAATACAAGTGACATGTTTATATACGAAAAGAAACAATTTTCATTTTTTAGGAGTTGGCATCACATCAAAATGTACGCGAATCTTATGAGAAAGGCAATTTTTCCCTTAAACATTTGGAACTCAACGATAGAAGTGATTCAAATATTATATATATATAATACTAATAATATATATTATATAATATCGATTATATTATATAATATATTAAGCTTATCATACGTATACATAAATATATAATATATATATAAATTATACTATATTATATATAATATATATATAATATATATATAATATTATATTCTATATATATACTATATAATATATCTATATATTACATATATATTATATATTATATAATATATTATATATATATATATATATATATATTATATAATATATATTATATATTAACAATAATATATACTATACTATATTTATATTATATTTCTAATTATATTCTATTTATATATATATTTATATATATATATTTATATATCAATATGTTTATAATGATCGCTAATAGATATATCTATATATATATATATCGCACGTAATATATATATATCATGATACTACTTATAGTATATATATAATATGTATAATATACTAGTATATTATATTATATACTATATATATTATACTATAATTACATATACTTAAGTATATATATAATATTATAATAGATTATAAACTATTATCATAGCTGGAAAGTGGTTAAGGGGTAGATAGGCTAGTAGAGTGCGTCGTATACGGTGTTGGGTATTGGTTTCATTAGTGATAGGTTAGATATATCTATGATAAAACGATAGAGGTTTAAGTACTATATGCGAAGCTATATTGAAGATGTTGAGTTATGTTTTAGATAATTATTATATAGGCATTTATTATTATATATTATAGCTATTATATATATATATACAATATATATATTAGTATTAAAATATATATATTAATATATCTATATATAATAAATATAGATTATTACTAATACATATTATAAAAAATAGCTGAGGAGTAACAAATATATATATATAACGCTAATATATATTATATATATAAAGTAATTATATATATTATTAGTATCGGTATAGATATGGGGAGTTATATCTAACTTATAATATAATGGTATACTATATGATAATAGTTACTATAATATATAGATAGATATATAATACTATAATATATACTTATTATAATATATACTATATAATATACTATTTATATATAAGTGATTATAATATATATAGTAAGTGGTATTTATAATACTGTAGAGTAGGTATATAGTGTATTAGTTGAAATTATGTAATGATCATGTACTATCGAATATTCTATATCGTAATAGAGTATAGGAGACACGTGTACTACTATATATATCTATACTATACAATAGATACATACTTACTTATTCTACAGTATAGTTAATCTATGTATCTAATTTCAGTATAATATATAATACTACTGGATTAATATACTATAAATATATATATTATATATAAATACTCACTATATATATTATCTATTATATTAATAGGTATATATATATATATATATAATATGGCGAATGGGATTTGGGTTCATACAGGAAACCTCACTTTAAGATGAAAGGAACGACACACATTCAAGGAGAGTCCATATCTTATTAAGGACGTTTCGCGTATAGCTACGCGCATCAATCACTTAACTAAACTCTAAATTAATAAATAAACAATGTCTATAATATCTGATACTACCGTAATCTATGTAAAACACAATAGGTGTCTATTTATAAAATATAAATCAAAATTAAATCTATTAATAACTTCCTTTTTAACCTTACATAATTGGATCAACCAAGAGAATGAACGAACAAGATAAGAACGAACAACCTATTTTTATACTAAAATTATACATAGAAAGGTTGGTTGTTTGGAACTTGCTACACTTAAAATAGTTTTTTATAAAGTAACGATACAAATGAAAATTATAAAAAACATATAAAATGAATTAATGACAATTATCATTAATTTTGATTAAAGAAAAATAAGGGTTAAGTTCAGGCTTCGAGAATCATGATAGGTGGCGAGAGACTTGACTTCAAGATTTTCTGTTTGCGAGAATCATGACGGAGGCCAGGATCGAGAAGTTGATTGGTAGTGATGGTGCTTTTCTCACATGGCTATGATAACGTATAGACTGAAAATTGACAGGCAGAGCCAGGAACAGAGCATGTGGTGCGGTGTGAAAGAAAAAACCGCTTATAGTTTGGCAATCCTGATGCAAGTTGTAGGACCTGTCTGGCTTCATTAGCGACATTATACAGCCAGCACACTTATACTAGAAGACTATCGAGGAGTGCAACTCTTATGGGATTAAATCTTTGGATCTCAAAAAGTTACTAAGTTTGAAGTATTAGTGGGATGAAAATAAAGGTGACATATGGGAAGTGTCTCATAATATTGGTCTAAGGGTTCTAATAGGAGTGTCGGTAAACCGACCTGTGTAAGGAATTTTCAGGTAAATTTTTTGGTTTGGGACATCAAAGTGGGAAAAGGTGGTCTAAATGTTCTACAAGGAAGATAAATAATGATTTTATCACAGGTAATGAAGGAAAGATTAAAATTAGCGACAGCTCGTTAACATATTGGAGATTCTGAATGAAGAATCCATGAGGAACATACTTAAGGCCCGGTTTTTCTTGCTGTAAAGCCGGACAATTTAAACTTATCTGAAAGAAAGCTGAAGAAGTGGTCTCTCATTTTTTTCTTCAGATACAGTTTAAATTGTCCGGTTTCGGCAGAATAAATCGGCTTTAAGGTATGTTCTCATGGATTTCTTTTACATTAGGAACTCTAATATTTAAAGGATCTTCGCTAATTTCTAATCTCTTTCTTCATACCTTTGTTGATAAATAATATTTAAGTTCTTGAGAACCATTTGAACGCACCTACTCCACTTGTTGAATGGTCGCTAAACTCAATTTACCTGAAGACTCCTGTACACAGGTCCGGTTCTACCGCACCTTATTTGAACCTTTTGAATTCCTTGTTCATCGGGAACATTTACATCCCCAATCCTCGAGTAGGGGTTGTCAACGGGTTAACCGCTCCTTTCGATGGGGAAAGCACCGCTTGACCTACATTCGTACGCCGCGTGCAGCGTCAGACAAATCTAAGGGCATACAGACCTGTTTATTTGCTCTTTCCTCTGCGGCTAGACGCCGCGAACCCTCTAAGAAGCATATATAACGACGGGACGCCCCTTGCGGGCCCGACGAGCGAGGCGGACGGGGACCCAGGACGCCGCAACTTCGAACCCGTCAGATAGCCGAGAATGCGTACGCGTACTACTCCACACCAGAAAAGGCAGTTCAGGGCAAAAGACTGAGAGACGGATGGAGTGGAGATGGATACAGCGTGCAACTACGCGGGAGGCTGTTCTCGCGCGCGGCACGCACACCCCCACTTTATCATCAATCACTTCGCATTACCTCACAGGACGGAAAGAGGAAGCGGCTAGACACGCCGCCTCGGGAGCTACGACGGCCCGGGGTGACCCCCGCCCGCAAAACCCCGCGGTCGGAAACCCCATCTCGGGAGTCGATCCGCCGACTAGTTGACAGGGTAGAAGTCTCGTTCGCTTAAGGAATAAACCAGACAAATCTGCTTCCGCCAAGTAGACGGCCATGGCACCAACATCCACCAGACGCTCCACCGACTCACCAAATCAGAAGACGCTAGCGAGCTTCTCAGAGATCATGTACAATCTTACAGTGTCGGGCCTGGTGAGCAACACTTTCGCATATGCCCTTTATTTTCATTACCAAGTAACTTCAGAACTATTAGTAACTTCTTTTCAGATCCAAGCGGATTTAAGACTAAAGAGTTGCACTCTCCTCGAAAGTATACTGTGTATAGCACCGTAGTTGCTGGCTGTAAATGTCGCATGAAAGGCAGACGCGCCTAGCACTTTGCAATCAGGAATTGACCAAACTACAGGGGTTTTTCTTCTCCGCACCAATCTTTCTCTGGAGTCCTCGAGAATTTCGATCTAGAATACGCTATCCCACAGCATGAAAAAGACGCATTCCATCCACTACAAATAACTTCTGATCACTTGCATATCCGTCACTTGGATTCCTCGGCGACAGGAAAATTTGGAGAGGCATCCTACTTCATGAATTGAAGCCTGAACTCAACTATGAATTATCTCAATCAAACTTAATTTATTTTAAATAATAATTTTCATTATATATGTTTTATTTCATTTTATTTTACTGTTATAAATACTGACTTTTAAGTGGTCGGTAAGTCCCAAACAACAAATTAACCATTCTGATCATAATTTTAGTTATAGATAGTGTTCCCATCTATCTTGTTTGTTCACTTTCCTTGGTGATCCAGTTCTGTTAGGTTAGTATAGCCGAGGTTATCTAATAGACTTCTTAATTTTTTTGATATTTCTTTTCTTTATAATACTAGATATATTCTTTTAATAATTCCTTATATATTTTATGCAATCGCAATATTTTAACTAACTTGTTTATTTTAATTTAATTATTTACTTAGAGCTCGCTGATGCATTACTATACCGCGAACGTCCTTAATACTATGGCACTTCCTTGGATGTTTGTCTTTCTGTTTCAGCCTATATATATATATATAATATATATATATATATATATATATATATATACGTATATATATATTCTATTTATTAGGTTTATTATATCATTATAGTATAAATATCTATATATATATATATATTATTTATATATATATATATATAAGGGAATTGAAAGAGGCTTGGGAAAATATAACGTTAAATTCTGTCACGCTCTTTTATGGAATTTGGTGGCAAAGGAACTGGTCTCATTTTCACTCTCTTCACGTTCTCACTCTCAAAACTATTATATTGGCGTTTTTTACATAAACACAAATCTGTAAACGAAGCTGCGAATATATATGTATGTAATATATTGTTATATATATTATATTTAATATATATATAATATATTATATAATCTATATATATATTTATTATATTTATATATATACATATAAAATAAACAAAATCATATATATATATATATATATATATTATATATATATATATATATTGCATGTGGCTGATTATATTAAACTCTTTGTAATTACATGCGATTTCCTATTTTATTAAGATATTTCCTTATTTGAGATCCCAGACCATCTTATCGTTTTGTCTCGTTCTGGAAAAGCATACATAGGAATTGTCATTTTGTTTCCGAAGCTAATTATAATTTTATTTGGAAACAAAATGACAATTCCTATGTATGCCTTTCCAGAACGAGACAAAACGATAAGATGGTCTGGGAACTCAAATGAGGAAATATCTTAATAAAATGAGGAAACCGCATGTAATTAACAAAAAGAATTAATATAATCAGCCCACACGTAATTATTGATCATATATATATTATTATATTGATGTATTACAGTATAATATTCCACCTGGTCATATATATATATATATTGTGGAGAATTGATAGGTAAGTGATCAGTGATAATGACTAAATTAGATAGATATTTGCTAATATACTATATTATTAATATATATTATATAATATAATGATAATATATATATTATATTATATATAATATATATATATATATAATATATATTATTGATCTTTGATCACATTATTAAATTCATTGGGTACGGCGTATCTTTTCAAATGTTGCTATTATTTGATCTCTTATAGTTTCCATACGTTCCACAGCAGGCGAATATATTAACTTCTTTTATAAACCCCACATATAAAGTCAAGTGGGTTTAAGTCAGAATACCTTGGTGACCGTCAGTCAGTGGTCAAGCTTTGGCTATCCAGTTACCATGAAAGGTGTCACTTGTATACCAGTGAGTAATAATTCTAAATTATGTATAAAGTTTAACCATTCGCGGAAATGGGGACTAGCCTAAATGGTCGACAGGGAAAACGGTAGACATGACATAAAAAAAAATTCCGTACAGCCCGCCGCAGTCGTTAGGATAGATTAAGTTAGGTTAGTTAATTTAGGTTAGGTTAGGTTAGATTAGGTAGGTAGGTTTTAGGTTAGGTTAAGTTTTTTTGATTTGTTAGAGAAAAGTTCCCAATAACAGATTTTTTTTTTTTTTTTTTTTTTTTATAATGTCGACCATTTGACCTGTCGATCATTTTCTCTGTCGACCATTTGGTACTAGCTTCACGGATATTACTAACACGCCATTAGAAATCAGGCAATTCTGATCGGCTAGGTAATCTTTCTAAGTCAACTCTTAAAGCCTGTTTAAATATGAGTCAAAAGAAACACTCGTCAACAATGATGAAATAAATGTGATGGATAGCTGCAAGTGATGACGTGAAGGGACAATCCTACGTGGATTTTTTCTCCTCTGACCATGAGTGGTGATATTTTAAAATTCATCATTAGCTTTCGTGTAAATTTAGCCTCATCAGCAGTAAACTGCAGGAAAGTCGCAAGGTTATGATCGAAACCATACTGTACTAGCGCAAATCTTTAAGCTACAGAACCTCTTGTTATCACATCACTTTCCAGGCGGTGGTGCGAGTAACGTAGATACTGCCATGCAAACGTTCTTGTTCACATTCAGAAATTTTCATCCACATCATTACAGAATTATTTAAAGAAATTGTTGTGGAGGCAGACTTTATTCTCTCGATTCAATCTATAAAACTTATTTTTATTTAAAAAAAAAAATATTATTATAATAATAATAATAATAATAATAATAATAATAATAATAATAATATAATATAATAATAATATAATATAATAATAATAATAAATTAAATATACAATAAAAGCTTTTTACCCTTATTTTGATCAAATATATAATATAATTTTAATAATAATTTTAATAATTTTAATAATAATAATAATAATAATAATATTAATATTAATATTAATAATAATAATAATAATAATAATCGTGAAACCGAAAGATTTTTGGTGTTGCCGGAGATGGAACAAATAAAAATTTTCATTATAAAATAAAGAGGTTCGTAGTCGGAGCTCGAAAATTTTAAAATTATGGAGCAAGATCCGGAGTCTGTGCCGGTGCCGGTTAAAATGATGGAACAAGAGTCGGAGTAGGCAAAATAAATTATCAACCCTACGACGCTGTCAGAAACAGTGACAAAATATTCCTTAGTGGAATTTCTACCATAATTAAAGAACTTCAGAGAGAGAGAGAGAGAGAGAGAGAGAGAGAGAGAGAGAGAGAGAGAGAGAGAGAGGAGAGAGAGAGGTATAGGAGTAGGTGATTAGTATGAGGGCAGCGTTAAGTGACCGCAGAGGGAGAGAGAGAGAAGAGAGAGAGAGGAGAGAGGGAGAGAGAGAACGAGAGAGAGAGAGCGAGAGAGAGAGAGAAGAGAGAGAGAGAGAGAGTAGAAGAGAGAAGAAGAGAGAGAGAGAGAGAGAGAGGAGAGGAGGAGAGAGAGAGCAGAGAGAGAAGAGAGAGAGAGAGAGAGAGAGAGAGAGAGAGAGAGAGAGAAAGTTAATCTTCAAATGAGAAAGAAATTGTAACATATTTGCAAAGCATATCTTTATGACTCTCTTCTAAACTAGACCTTATATTAAAATTTTCAGGTATGGAAGACAAATTAAAAGAATGAGTACTAGAAATTTTAAAAGATGCAAAAACAATAGAGACTATGGAAGATTTAACAGAAAATAATTTCAATCAATTTTGGTAATGATCAGGAATCTGCGAGTTTACATTCGCCTTTTCATAAATTTATTTGGTTAATTAACCTTTGATATGACGAAAAGTATCAAGTGACCACAAGAATTACAGGAAAGGAATGTAAAATAAAAAGAACAGTTATTACTTTATTTGCATGAGGAAAAGTTGCAACACTACTTAAATTTACAATTACTTCTGAGAAATGATGCATTTATGTTACAAAAATTCAGCAGCAACATTTCTACCTTAAAATCTCTACAATAAATAAATTATGAAATTTTGAAATTATGATAATGAAATTTTGTCCAAATTAAAAGAGGAGAGTCTAGCCCCCAAAATCCTTCACTCTCGAGGGTAGCCCATTCTTTTAATTAAACTAGTGACTTTCCTTTACATGGTACATAAGGATGTCAAGACAAACAAAAAATTATAGTTCCCACAAAAATTGAACTATTAGAAGTGCTAAAAATATACAAAAATGTTATGGAAGATAGGCTGGTTCAAAACTCTACGGAATTTTTGAAAATGTAAAAAGGCTGTTATTTTAGCCTATACAATTTATTTCTACAAGTGACTTACAGCACAGATGTATTAGAACGAATATTATACGTATATGAAATCAAAATTCACATATTACATGTGAGGTGGTTCAATTTCAAAAAACTCAAATAACTCCAAAGGTAATTAACAGAATAATTTTTCTTTATGGTGGAATGAAATCGCGAGAAAATGAATGTCTGGTGCAAATTTAAGACAATTTCGATTATTAATAACCGAGTTATTCCAAAATGAAGATTAAAAGTACTGTACTAAATTTTACGACCATCGAAAAGGTGAGAGAGAGAACATTTGAGTCAAATTTCGTCTCAGCTGATTGAGACATAATTGAGTCTTTTCTCTTCTCTCTCAAATGTTTTATATGTAATTTTTCCGTGCTATTCAGTAAATACAAATGCATGTCAACTGATCGCTTTATACATACATGCTTATAATTAATAAAGATATTATGTATTTACTGTTTATAATGCAGTGCTCCTTTTAAAATGTACTGACTACTGAGTGACGACTAAGTATCTTGTTAACAGCATTATGTAATGTAAATGTTGCTCAAAATATACTAAGGATATAAATAATTATTTCTATCTATATAACTAATATTACCAATTAATTAATATAAGTTTGATTAATTATAAAAAATATCTATCATAAACTTTATTAATATTATTGTAATAACACTATTGTAATGATCACTATTGTTACAATTGTCATGTAAATTGATTTTCCATAATTTTACATTATAGTATAAATAAATATTAAAATGATTTTATTTTATTTTCGAAAGATAAAAAATATTTTAGAAAAAGATAAAGTTATCCATAGATAACGCGTATAAGATTTATTAT
>JABUQX010005114.1:0-12500 GCA_015478945.1 Trachelipus rathkii
AAGAGGATCATTGAAACAAGTGATTTGAAAATGAGGGAGAAGAAAGAATAAATTGTATTTAGGTTTTATGGATTGCAACAGGCGTATGATAGGGTAATAGGGAAGCTCTTATGGTAGGTGTTAGTGATATATGGGTGTTGGTGTAGGCTTCCTGAATGGACACAAAAGTAGTATGAGGATAAGTGAGGCGTGGTGTAAGAATAAATGGTGTCAAAGGTGATTGGTTTAGTATTAATAAGCGAGTGAGACAGGGTTGTGTTATGTCTCCCTTGGTTATTCAACTTGTATAGGATGGGGTTATGAAGATTAGAGGTGGGTGGCAGGACATGGTGTTAGAATGATGGAGAATGGAGATGAGTGGAGGGTGCCTTATGTTGGCTCTCTTATTCAGGATGTGCTTTATGAAAATAATATCTAAATAAAGTCCCAAACCCCGTAGGTAAAAACATTACATAGAGTTACATATGTTCTTATTTAAAATTTTCCTGAATTTTTTTCTCAATTCTTAACTTTTAAACGACTTAAATTATGTCTTTAAAATGAACCGGGCTACATCCAGATATGTTGGCTCTCTTTCAAGTGAGATGCTTTATAAAAGAAAAGTAAAATTAAATTCCAAACACGTACGTAACAAGTTATAAGAGCTACAATCTTGCTGCTTTAATAAAATTTTCCGAAAGAATTGCATTAATTTTTAACTTTTTAACGATCTAATTAATATTGGTCTATATTTTTAAACGGCCCTTATGCAGATATGCTGTCTCTCTTGCTTAGGAAATGCTTTATAAAAAACAGATATAAATAAATTCCCAAACCCCGTAGGTGCAAAGGTAAAAGAGTTAAAATAAAGCTTCTTTAATCAAATTTTCCAAAAAAAAACTCCATTATTTTTAAAAAAATTTTAGATAGGTTATTTTTAATATGGATATAGTGGCCCAATCAAGATCACTTAGCTCTCTTATATAGGACGTGCTTTATAAAATAAAATTCTAAATAAATTCCCAAACCCCGTAGGTACAAAGTTACATGAGTTACAATCTTGCTCCTTTATGCAAATTTACCGAAATTTTCTCAATTCTTAACTTTTAAACGACTTAAATTAGATTTTTACAATAAAACGGCCAACATACAGATATGTTAGCTCTCTTACATGGGAGATGCTTTATAAAATAAAGGTGAAACTAAATTCCCAAACCACGTATGTACTACGTTATAAGAGTTACAATCTTGCTGTCTCTCTTTCTTAGAACGTGCTTTATAAAAAAAAATTCTAAATAAATTCCCAAACCCAGTAAGTACAAAGTTACATGAGTTACAATCTTGCTCCTTTGTTCAAGTTTTCCGAAATTATTTCTTAATTCTAAACTTTTAAACGAGTTTAATTAGGTCTTTAAAATGAACCAGCCTACATCCAGATATGTTGGCTCTCTTACATGGGATATGCTTTATAAAACAAAAGTCAAAGTAAATTCCCAAACCACGTACGTACCAAGTTATAAGAACTACAATTCTGCTCCTTTAAAAAAAATTTCCGAAAGAATTGCATTATTTAAAAATTTTTTAACGATCTAATACTGGTCTATGTTTTTAAACGGCCCACATCCAGATACTGCTGTCTCTTTTTTTTACCCTCCTGACAATGCTTTATAAAAAAAATTCTAAAATAAATATCTCAACCCTGTAGGTAAAAAGTTACAAGAGTTACAATCTTGCTCCTTTATTCAAATTTTCTGAAATTATTTACTCAGTTGTTAACTTTTAACGCCTAAATTAGGTTTTTAAAATGAACACCTAAATTAAGACATGTTCGCTCTCTTAAATGTGAGATGCTTTATAAAAGAAAGTCAAAGTAATTTCCCAAACCACGTACGTACTAAGTTAAAAGAGCTACCATCTAGCTGTTTTAATAAAATTTTCCGAAAGAATTCCTTTATTTTTTAACTTTTTAACGATCTAATATTGGCCTATATTTTTAAACGGCCCACATCCAGATATGCTGTCTCTCTTGCTTAGGAAATGCTTTATAAAAAACAGATATAAATAAATTCCCAAACCCCGTAGGTGCAAGGTAAAAGAGTTAAAATAAAGCTTCTTTAATCAAATTTTCAAAAAAAAAAAACTCCATTATTTTTAAAACATTTTAGCGACCTAATTAAGGTACATAAAATAAAACGGCCCATATCAAGATACGTTAGCTCTCTTATATAGGACGTACTTTATGAAATAAAATTTTAAATAAATTCCCAAACCCCGTAGGTAACAAGTTAAAGAATTACAATCTTGCTCCTTTTTTTCAAATTTACCGAAATTTTCTCAATTCTTAACTTTTAAACGACTTAAATTATGTTTTTACAATGAAACGGCCAACATACAGATATGGTAGCTCTCTTATATGTGAGATGCTTTATAAAACAAAGGTGAAATTAAATTCCCAAACCACGTACGTACTACGTTATAAGAGTTACAATCTTGCTGACTCTCTTTCTTAGAACGTGCTTTATAAAAAAAAATCTAAATAAATTCCCAAACCCCGTAAGTACAAAGTTACATGAGTTACAATCTTGCTCCTTTGTTCAAATTTTCCGAAATTATTTCTCAATTCTAAACTTTTAAACGAGTTAAATTAGGTCTTTAAAATGAACCAGCCTACATCCAGATATGTTGGCTCTCTTACATGGGATATGCTTTATAAAACAAAAGTCAAAGTAAATTCCCAAACCACGTACGTAATAAAGTTACAAGAGCTACAATCCTGCTCCTTTAATAAAATTTTCCGAAAAAATTGCATTATTATTTAAATTTTTAACAATCTAATACTGGTCTATGTTTTTAAACGGCCCACATCCAGATATGCTGTCTATCTTACTTCTGACATGCTTTATAAAAAAAATTCTAAATAAATTCTCAAACCCCGTAGGTAAAAAGTTACAAGAGTTACAATCTTGCTCCTTTATTCAAATTTTCTGAAATTATTTCTCAGTTCTTAACTTTTAAACGACCTAAATTAGGTTTTTAAAATGAAACAGCCTAAATTAAGACATGTTCGCTCTCTTAAATGTGAGGACGTGCTGTATGTAATAAAATTCTAAATAAATTCCCAAACCCCGTAGGTACAAAGTTAGAAGAGTTACAATATTGTTCATTTATTCAAATTTTCTGATTTTTTTTCTCAATTCTTAACTTTTAAACGACTTAAATTATGTCTTTAAAATGAACCGGCCTAAATCCAGATATGTTGGCTCTCTTTCAAATGAGATGCTTTATAAAAAAAGGTAATTAAATTTCCCAAACCACGTACGTAACAAGTTATAAGAGCTACAATCTTGCTGCATTAATAAAATTTTCCGAAAAAATTGCATTATTTTTTAAACTTTTAGATCTCCATATTGGTGCTATATGTTTTTTACATGCAGATATGCTGTCTCTCTTGCTTAGGAAATGCTTTATAAAAAAACAGATATAAATAAATTCCCAAACCTAATAGGAGTAAAGGAAGAGTTAAAATAAAGCTTCTTTAATCAAATTTACCAAAAAAAAAAAAAAAACTCCATTATTTTTAAAACATTTTAGCGACCTAATTAAGGTCCATAAAATGAAACGGCCCATATCAAGATACGTTAGCTCTCTTATATAGGACGTGCTTTATGAAATAAAATTCTAAATAAATTCCCAAACCCCGTAGGTACAAAGTTACATGAGTTACAATCTTGCTCCTTTATTCAAATTTACCGAAATTTTCTCAATTCTTAACTTTTAAACGACTTAAATTAGGGTTTTACACTGAAATGGCCAACATCCAGATAAGTTAGCTCTCTTATATGGGAGATACTTTATAAAACAAAAGTTAAATTAAATTCAAAAACCACGTACGGACTACGTTATAAGAGTTACAATCTTGCTGTCTCTCTTTCTTAGAACATGCTTTATAAAAAAAATTCTAAATAAATTCCCAAACCCCGTAGGTACAAAGTTACAAGAATTACAATCTTGCTCCTTTGTTCAAGTTTTCCGAAATTATTTCTCAATTCTTAACTTTTAAACGAGTTAAATTAGGTCTTTAAAATGAACCGGCCTACATCCATATATGTTGGCTCTCTTACATGGGAGACGCTTTATAAAACAAAAGTAAAATTAAAATCCCAAACCACGTATGTAACAAGTTATAAGAGCTACAATCATGCTAATTTGATAAAAGTTTCCGAAAGAATTGCATTATTTTTTAACTTTTTAAACGTTACATATTTACTAGGCATACATGCTACACATATTTGCTGTTCACTTGCTTAGGAAATGCTTTATGAAAAACAAATATAAATAAATTTCAAAACCTCGTAGGTGCAAAGGTAAAAGAGTTACAATAAAGCTTCTTTAACAAAATTTTATATAAAAAAAACTAAATTATTTTTAAAACATTTTAGCGACCTAATTATGGTCCATAAAATGAAACGGCCCACATCAAGGTATGTTGGCTCTCCTTTTTAGGACGTGCTATATGAAATAGAATTCTAAATAAATTCTCAAACCCCGTAGGTACAAAGTTACAAGAGTTACAATCTTGTTCCTTTATTCGAATTTTTCAAAATTTTTTCCCAATTATTAACTTTTAAACGACTTAAATTTTGTCTTCAAAATAAACCGGCTTACATTCAGATATGTTAGCTCTCTTACATGGGAGATGCTTTATAAAACAAAATTAAAATTATATTCCCAAACCAAGTACGTACCAATTATAAGAGCAACAATCTTGCTGCTTTAATAAAATTTTCCGAAAAAATTGCATTATTTTTTAATTTTTTAACGATCTAATATTGGTCTATCTTTTTAAATGGCCCACATCCAGATATGCTGTCTCTCTTGCTTAGGAAATGCTTAATAAAAAACAAATATAAATAAATTCCCAAACCCCGTAGGTGCAAAGGTAAAAGAGTTACAATAAAGCTTCTTTAATCAAATTTTCCAAAAAAAAAACTCCATTATTTTTAAAACATTTTAGCGACCTAATTAAGGTCCATAAAATGAAACGGCCCACATCAAGATATGTTGGCTCTCTTATTTAGAACGTGCTATATGAAATAAAATTCTAAACAAATTCCTAAACCCCCGTAGGTACAAAGTTACAAGAGTTACAATCTTGTTCCTTTATTCAAATTTCCCGAAATTGTTTCTCAATTCTTAACTTTTAAACGACTTAAATTATGTCTTTCAAATGAACCGGCCTACATCCAGACATGTTAGCTCTCTTACATGGGAAATGCTTTATAAAACAAAAGTAAAATTAAATTCCCAAACCACGTACGTACCAAGTTATAAGAGCTACAATCTTGCTACTTTAATAAAATTTTCCGAAAGAAATTATTTTTTAACTTTTTAACGATCTAATATTGGTCTATGTTTTTAAACGGCCCACTTCCAGATATGCTGTCTCTCTTGCTTAGAAAATGCTTTATAAAAAACAAATATAAATAAATTACCAAACCACGTAGCTGCAAAGGTAAAAGAGGTAAAATAACGCTTCTTTAATCAAATTAAAAAAAAAAACATTATCTTTAAAACATTTTAACGACCTATTTATGGTCTATAAAAAGAAATGGCCCACATCAAGATATGTTGGCTCTTTTATTCAGGACGTGATTTATAAAATAAAATTCTAAATAAATTCCCAAACCCCGTAGGTACAAAGTTACAAGAGGTACAATATTGTTATTTTATTCAAATTTTCCGAATTTTTTCTCAATTCTTAACTTTTAAACGACTCAAATTATGTGTTTAAAATGAACCGGCCTACATCCAGATATGTTGGCTCTCTTTAAAGTGAGATGCTTTATAAAAGAAAAGTAAAATTAAATTACCAAACCACGTACGTAACAAGTTATAAGAGCTACAATCTTGAGCTTTAATAAAATTTTCCGAAAGAATTGCATTATTTTTTAACTTTTTAACGATCTAATATTGGTCTATGTTTTTAAACGGCCCACATCCAGATATGTTGTCTCTCTTGCTTAGGAAATACTTTATAAAAAACAAATATAAATAAATTCCAAAACCCCGTAGGTGCAAAGGTAAAAGAGTTACAATAAAGCTTCTTTAATCTAATTTTCCCAAAAATTTTTTTTATTATTTTTAAAACATTTAAGCGACCTAATTAAGGTCCATATTCACAAACCACGTCCGTACCAAGTTATAAGAGCTACAATCTTGCTCCTTTGATAAAGTTTTCTGAAAGAATTACCTTATTTTTTAAACTTTTTAATGATCTAATATTGGTCTTAATTTTTAAACGGCCCTTATGCAGATATGCTGTTTCTCTTGCTTAGGAAATGCTTTATTAAAAACAATTATAAATAAATTCCCAAACCACTTAGGTGCATAGGTAAAAAAGTTAAAATAAAGCTTCTTTAATCAAATTTAAAAAAAAAGAACTCCATTATTTTTAAAATATTTTAGCTACCTATTTGTGGTCCATGAAAAACGCCAACCATCTAGATATGTTGGCTCTCTTATTCAGGACGTGCTTTATGAAAATAAATTTCTAAATAAATTCCCAAACCCCGTAGGTACAAAGTTACAAGAGTTACAATATTGTTCCTTTATTCAAATTTTCCAATTTTTTTTCTCAATTCTTAACTTTTAAACGACTTAAATTATGTCTTTAAAATGAATCGGCCTACATCCAGATATATTGGCTCTCTTTCAAGTGAGATGCTTTATAAAAGAAAAGTAAAATTAAATATCCAAACCACGTACGTAACAAGTTATAAGAGCTACAATCTTGCTGCTTTAATAAAATTTTCCGAAAGAATTGCATTATTTTTTAACTTTTTAACGAACTAATATTGGTCTATGTTTTTAAACGGCCCACATCCAGATATGCTGTCACTCTTGCTTAGGAAATGCTTTATAAAAAACAAATATAAATAAATTCCAAAACCCCGTAGTTGCAAAGGTAAAAGAGTTACAATAAAGCTTTTTTAATAAAATTTTCCAAAAAAAACTCCATTATTTTTAAAACATTTTAGCGACCTAATTAAGGTCCATATTCACTAACAACGTACGTACCAAGTTATAAGAGCTTCAATCTTGCTGCTTTAATAAAATATTCCGAAAGAATTGCATTATTTTTTAACTTTTTAACGATCTTATATTTGTCTGTTTTTAACAGCTAACATCCAAATATGCTGTCTCTTTTGCTTAGGAAATGCTTTATAAAAAACAAATATAAATAAATTCCAAAACCCCGTAGGTGCAAAGGTAAAAGAGTTACAATAAAGCTTCTTAAATAAAATTTTCCAAAAAAACTAAATTATTTTTAAAACATTTTAGCGACCTAATTAAGGTCCATAAAATGAAACAGCCCACATGAAGGTATGTTAACTCTCTTATCTAGGACGTGCTATATGAAATAGAATTCTAAATAATTTTCCAAACCCCGTAGGTACAAAGTTACAAGAGTTACAATCTTGTTCCTCTATTCAAATTTCCAAATGTTTTTCTTAATTCTTAACTTTTAAACGACTTAAATTTTGTCTTTAAAATGAACCGGGCTACATCCAAATAGGTTGGCTCTCTTACATGGGAGATGCTTTATAAAACAAAACTAAAATTAAATTCCCAAACCACGTACGTACCAAGTTATAAGAGCTACAATCTTGCTGCTTTAATAAAATTTTTCGAAAGAATTGCATTATTTTTTAACTTTTTAACGATCTAATATTGGTCTATGTTTTTAAACGGCCCACATCCAGATATGCTGTCTCTCTTGCTTAGGAAATACTTTATAAATAACAAATATAAATAAATTCCCAAACCCCGTAGGTGCAAAGGTAAAAGAGTTAAAATAAAGCTTCTTTAATCAAATTTTTCAAAAAAACAAAAAAAAAACAACATTATTTTTAAAACATTTAGCGACCTAATTAAGGTCCATAAAATGAAACGGCCCACATCAAGATATGTTGTTTTTTTTATTTAGGACGTGCTATATGAAATAAAGTTCTAAATAAATTCCTATACCCCCGTAGGTACAAAGTTACAAGATTTACAATCTTGTTCCTTTATTCAAATTTCCTGAAATTTTTTCTCAATTCTTAACTTTTAAACGACTTAAATTATGTCTTTAAAATGAACCGGCCTACATCCAGATATGTTAGCTCTCTTACATGGGAGATGCTTTATAAAACAAAAGTAAAATTAAAATCCCAAACCACGTACGTACCAAGTTAAAAAAGCTACAATCTTGCTACTTTAATAAAATGTTCCGAAAGAATTGCATTATTTTTTAACCTTTTAACGATCTAATATTGGTCTATGTTTTTAAACGGCCCACTTCCAGATATGCTGTTTCTCTTGCTTAGGAAATGCTTTATTAAAAACAATTATAAATAAATTCCCAAACCACTTAGGTGCAAAGGTAAAAGAGTTAAAATAAAGCTTCTTTAATCAAATTTAAAAAAAAACCTCCATTATTTTTAAAACATTTTAGCGACTTAAATTATGTCTTTAAAATGAACCGGCCTACATCCAGACATGTTAGCTCTCTTACATGGGAGATGCTTTATAAAACAAAAGTAAAATTAAATTCCCAAACCACGTACGCACCAAGTTATAAGAGCTACTACAATCTTGAGCTTTAATAAAATTTTCCGAAAGAATTGCATTATTTTTTAACTTTTTAACGATCTAATATTGGTCTATGTTTTTAAACGGCCCACATCCAGATATGTTGTCTCTCTTGCTTAGGAAATGCTTTTTAAAAAACAAATATAAATAAATTCCAAAACCCCGTAGGTTCAAAGGTAAAAGAGTTACAATAAAGCTTCTTTAATCTAATTTTCCAAAAAATTTTTTTTATTATTTTTAAAACATTTTAGCGACCTAATTAAGGTCCATAAATTGAAACGGCCCACATCGAGATACGTTATCTGTCTTATTTTGGACGTTCTTTATGAAAAAAAATTCTAAATAAATTCCCAAAACCCGTAGGTACAAAGTTACATGAGTTACAATCTTGCTCCTTTATTCAAATTTACCGAAATTTTTCCCCTCAAAATTTTTTTCAATTCTTTAAAAACTTCTAAACGACTTAAATTAGGGTTTTACAATGAAACGGCCAACATCAAGATAAGTTAGCTCTCTTGTATGGGAGATGCTTTATAAAACAAAAGTTAAATTAAATTCCCAAACCACGTACGGACTACGTTATAAGAGTTACAATCTTGCTGTCTCTCTTTCTTAGAACATGCTTTATTAAAAAAAATTCTAAATAAATTCCCAAACCCCGTAGGTACAAAGTTACAAGAATTACAATCTTGCTCCTTTGTTCAAGTTTTCCGAAATTATTTCTCAATTCTTAACTTTTAAACGAGTTAAATTAGGTCTTTAAAATGAACCGGCCTACATCCAGATATGTTGGCTCTCTTACATGGGAGATGCTTTATAAAACAAAATTAAAATTAAATTCCCAAACCAAGTACGTACCAAGTTAAAAGAGCTACAATCTTGCTGCTTTAATAAAATTTTCCAAAAGATTTGCATTATTTTTTAACTTTTTAACGATCTAATATTGGTCTATGTTTTTAAACAGCAAACATCCAGATATGCTGTCTCTTTTGCTTAGGAAATGCTTTATAAAAACAAATATAAATAAATTCCCAAACCCCGTAGGTGCAAAGGTAAAAGAGTTAAAATAAAGCTTCTTTAATCAAATTTTCCAAAAAAAAACTCCATTATTTTTAAAACATTTTAGCGAACTAATTAAGGTCCATAAAATGAAACGGCCCACATTAAGATATGTTGGCTCTCTTATTTAGGACTTGCTATATGAAATAAAGTTCTAAATAAATTCCTAAACCCCAGTAGGTATACAAAGTTACAAGAGTTACAATCTTGTTCCTTTATTCAAATTTCCCGAATTTTTTTCTCAATTCTTAACTTTTAAACGACTTAAATTATGTTTCCAAAAAGAACCGGCCTACATCTAGACATGTTAGCTCTCTTACATGGGAGATCCTTTATAAAACAAAAGTAAAATTAAAATCCCAAACCACGTACGTACCAAGTTAAAAAAGCTACAATCTTGCTACTTTAATAAAATTTTCCGAAAGAATTGCATTATTTTTTAACTTTTTAACGATCTAATATTGGTCTATGTTTTTAAACGGCCCACTTCCACATATGCTGTTTCTCTTGCTTAGGAAATATTTTATTAAAAACATTTATAAATAAATTCCAACCACTTAGGTGCAAAGGTAAAAGAGTTAAAATAAAGCTTTAATCAATTTTAAAAAAAAAAAACTCCATTATTTTTAAAACATTTTAGCGACCTATTTATGGTCCATGAAAAAAACGCCAAACATCTAGATATGTTGGCTCTCTTATTCAGGACTTGCTTTATGAAATAAAATTCTAAATAAATTCCCAAACCCCGTAGGTACAAAGTTACAAGAGTTACAATATTGTTCCTTTATTCAAATTATCCGAATTTTTTTCTCAATTCTTAACTTTTAAACGACTTAAATTATGTCTTTAAAATGAACCGGCCTACATCCAGATATATTGGCTCTCTTTCAAGTGAAATGCTTTATAAAAGAAAAGTAAAATTAAATATCCAAACCACGTACGTAACAAGTTATAAGAGCTACAATCTTGCTACTTTAATAAAATTTTCCGAAAGAATTGCATTATTTTTTAACTTTTTAACGATCTAATATTGGTCTATGTTTTTAAACAGCCCACATCCTGATATGCTGTCTCTCTTGCTTAGAAAATGCTTTATAAAAACAAATATAAATAAATTCCAAAACCCCCTAGGTCCAAAGGTAAAAGAGTTACAATAAAGCTTCTTTAATCAAATTTTCCAAAAAAAAACTATTATTTTTTAAACATTTTAATGACCTAATTAAGGTACATATTCACAAACTACGTACGTACCAAATTATAAGAGCTACAACCTTGCTGCTTTAATAAAATTTTCCGAAAGAAATGCATTGTTTTTTAACTTTTTAACGATCTAATATTTGTCTATGTTCTTAACGGCCAACATCCAAATATGCTGTCTCTTTTGCTTAGGAAATGCTTTATAAAAAACAAATATAAATAAGTTCCCAAACCCCGTAGGTGCAAAGGTAAAAGAGTTAAAATAAAGCTTCTTTAATCAAATTTTCCAAAAAAAAAACTAAATTATTTTTAAAACATTTTAGCGACCTAATTAAGGTCCATAAAATGAAACGGTCCACATCAAGGTATGTTGGCTCTCTTATTTAGGACGTGCTATATGAAATAGAATCCTTAAATAGTTTTTCAAACCCCGTAGGTACAAAGTTACAAGAGTTACAATCTTGTTCCTTTATTCAAATTTTCCAAAAACAATTTCTCAGTTCTTAACTTTTAAACGACTTACATTTTGTCTTTAAAATGAGCCGGCCTACATCCAGATAGGTTGGCTCTCTTACATGGGAGATGCTTTATAAAACAAAAGTAAAATTAAATTCCCAAACCACGTACGTACCAAGTTATAAGAGCTACAATCTTGCTGCTTTAATAAAATTTTCCGAAAGAATTGCATTATTTTTTAACTTTTTAACGACCTAATATTGGTCTATCTTTTTAAACGGCCCACATCTAGATATGCTGTCTCTCTTGCTTAGGAAATGCTTTATAAAAACAAATATAAATAATTTCCTAAACCCCGTAGGTGCAAAGGTTAAAGAGTTACAATAAATCTTCTTTAATCAAATATTCCAAAAAAAACTCCATTATTTTTAAAACATTTTAGCGACCTAATTAAGGTCCATAAAATGAAACGGCCCACATCAAGATATGTTGGCTCTTATTTAGGACATTCTTTATGAAATAAATTTCTAAATAAATTCCTAAACCCCCATAGGTACAAAGTTACAAGAGTTACAATCTTGTTCCTTTATTCAAATTTCCCGAAATTTTTTCTCAATTCTTAACTTTTAAACGAGATAAATTAGGTCTTTAAAATGAACCGACCTACATCCAGATATGTTTTCTCTCTTAAATGGGAGACGCTATAACAAAAGTCAAACTAAATTCCCAAATCACGTACGTACCAAGTTATAAGAGCTACAATCTTGCTGCTTTAATAAAATTTTCCGAAAGAATTGCATTAATTTTTAACTTTTTAACGATCTAATATTGGTCTATATTTTTAAACGGCCTTTATGCAGATATGCTGTCTCTCTTGCTTAGGAAATGCTTTATAAAAAACAGATATAAATAAATTCCAAAACCCTGTAGGTGTAAAGGTAAAAGAGTTAAAATAAAGCTTCTTTCATCAAATTTAAAAAAAAAAAACTCCATTATTTTTAAAACATTTTAGCGACCTATTTATGGTCCATAAAATGAAACGGCCCACATCAAGATATGTTGGCTCTCTTACTCAGGAAGTGCTTCATGAAATAAAATTCTAAATAAATTCCCAAACTCCGTAGGTACAAAGTTACAAGAATTACAATCTTGCTCCTGTATTCAAATTTTCCGAA
>JABUQX010005114.1:17500-23171 GCA_015478945.1 Trachelipus rathkii
GCACTCCAACCACAATAACCCGCACAATACACGCATCACACACATCACACAACCAGACCCACATCATAAACATATTATAATTCAACACAAACGGACTACACAACAAAACCAAGGAAATAGAAGCTTTCTTAAAACAACACAACAAACACATATTCATGGTACAAGAAGTCCATCTACCTGAAAACGATCCAGAACCAAAATTCTACGGCTATGAAGCCATCTTCACACCCCTAACCCCCAAAAAATCACACTACTAACTCCTATTCACAACTCACCATCATACACAAACACCACCTTACAAACTCCAACGGCACTAAACGACAACACCACCAAACTACAATCTTTCACAACAATGATGTATAAAAAGCGACACAACCTTAGAAACCTCTACATTCCCCACCAAACCTCACCATATTGCCCCAGCAATTACAAACCAAACCTCACCGATGTCTCACACTTTCCAAACCTCATAATGGGAGGTGGCTTCAACGCTCACCACCCTACATGGTATAACGCCCAAGAAGCATAGGAACACATATCATATCCAACCTTAAAAACCTAAATATTATAAGCAATACAAATTGCCACACCAGGAACCCACCCTAAACCAACCAAACATGCACATCACCAGAAATAACACTATGTTCACAAAGTTTACACACTAAACTCCACTGGTCAACTCAAAAACAGATCATAATATCCTTAATTTCCTTAAAATCCTTTTGCTAAAGGTGCTGCCCTTCTCTTACGACGAAGGGTATACACCTTGGCTATTCCACGCTCCCACCAATTGCTTGGCCCTGACCTCTCTCTCCAAATCTAGATACCCGGCAGCCTTGTTAAGCTATTGATCTATTGATTTAAGTCATATTTTGAATAACATAACACAAAAACTTTTATTTATTTTGTTTTGTTTTCTTTAAACATTTTGTTTTTACTAAAAAAATTTATTCTTTTATGTTTATAACTTAAAAAATTTGCATTTTTACATGCCCTAAAGCAGTAAAGCAGTAAATCAGTAAATCCAAACTGCCATCCATCCTCCTACCCCTCCATGATCTATTAGTCTATTGAATCTATGATCTTATTGATTCAAGTGCAATATTATAAAGATCTTTTTGTTAAAACATAACAAAACATTAAATTCTTTTGCTGTAGCTGTGCTGTTTGAAATGTCGCTGTTTGGTGTTGCACTTTGTTGTAGTTTGTGATGTGTGTTGCTTAAAGTTTGCACGCCGCTTTCTGTTGTATTTTTTATTGTTCTGTTGAGTTGTTAGTTAAAATGGTGCGTTTGTCTGTTGTTGTTGTGCTGTGTTATTGTTGTTGTTGTTGTTTTTGTTGTTTTTGTTGTTGTTAAATGTTTAATATATCAAACGTTCAAGTTAAATAAAAATATACAACACTTTTCAAACATATCTCTAAAATATTAATGTTAATGTTTACATTAACATCCTGGGAATATTTGAAAACAAAGCAAAAATGAAACTCAACCTGACCTAACTGAACATACAGCATATTTAACAATGTAACGTAAAATTAGAAGATTTCAACTTACCAGCAGAATGTCATCATAGCAATCTCATTCCTTTACATTACACAACCGGACCAAAAATTTATTATTATTATTATAATTATTATTATATTATATTATTATATTATTATTATTATTATTCATATTATAGTTATTATTTATTGATTATATTATCCACATAGATTCTCACAACACCAATAACGCGTGCGGTCACTTAGCCTGCAGGTTCACAACTAAAACATTGGCTGGTAAATTGCTCTCTACCTGACACCTAAACCTTACGCAATTTTAGTACGCTCAGGGGTAACCAATCAGCAGCAACTGTATTTGCTATGCCAACACGGACAACCAATGAAATTCGAGGAAGGACTCCTTAAACTTAATATCTTTTGACACATGAGGAGGGTAAGAACATAACAAACCTAACATATCTTACACACGAATAAACGGCTAATATAATAAGTTCCTTACTAACTACAGTATTTAGCTAACATTGGGCGCAAAAACTTACCTATTAACACTTTTTCAAACATATCTCTAAAATATCAATGTCAATTTTACATTAGCATTGTAATATGTATGAGAACTAGACAAAAAATTTATCTCAACCTAACCTAACTGTCATAAAGCATTCATTAACAATGTAACCAACATTAGAAGTTTCAACTTACCAGCTGAAGTCAAAGTAGCAAGCTCAATATTTACTATACATAACCAACATAAATATTATTATATTAATTATTATTTATTATTATTATTATTATTATTATTATTATTATTATTATTATTATTATTATTATTATTATTATTATTATTATTATTATGAACAAAGGGTTTGGTTACAACATCTGTTATCCTCTTGAGAGGGTGGATACAAAGAACGTGAGAAACAAGCCATTCAAAAGCGTGTGAAAAATATAAATTAGTTTTGAAGGGGCATAAACAAAGAAACGGTATCAATTACATGAACAGTCTGTTGCTTTGTTCCTAACAATGGTATGAATGCCGATTCAACCACACTTTACATTGAAGGTGAAAAATTGCTAGGCGTTATAAAACATGTATCACATAACATACGCACCACATATCACACATACACACCATACACACAGCACACACACAATATATATATATAATTATTATAATATAATATAATATATATATTATATATATAATTATAAGTATATATAGTAGTATATATATATCATATATATATATATATATATATATAATATATATATATATATATATATATAATATATTATATATATATATATATATTGTAGAAGTTTAATATTGGTTGAATAATGAGATATATTTTATCAATTTGTAAGATATTAATATAAAGATCTTCACATTGTTCGTAATATTAATTTTTTTCGATATATAAGTTTTTCACCATTTTAATATAAACATTTCGTTTCTTTATTATTTTCTTTAAGTTTTTTATTATTCTTCTTTATATATTTTATATTTTGTAAAAGTTATTATTTATTATTTATTTTTAACTTTTATAAGTTTTATGAGCCCTAACACAGCAAGACACCTCGATCGCTAACCCCGAGAGACTACATCCAACGCCCATGTCGAGCGTTCGAACCTTAGCGCTTCACGTCTCCGCGTCTTCATGCCTTTACGTCTCCCCGGATTTAAGGTGTATAACAATAGCTGCCGAGCAGACCCCTTCGCATCCCTCTTGGCTGACAGATGTATATATATTATTTATATATATATACTATTATAAACTATATATATATATATTAATATATATATAATATATATACTAATAATTATATATATATATATATATATAATATATATATATAGTATATAATATATATATATTAATTATAATATAATATATATATATTATATATATATATATATATATATAGTATATATATATAATATATATATGGAGTTATATATACAAGGAGAATGTGATACATATTTGTAATTTTTTTCTCCATGAGGAAATAAAATTTAAGTCAGTAAAAGCAACTTGTTCATTTTAATTCCTTTATTACATAATTAGAAACTAAATAATCACTGACAAAAGATTTTTAACATAAATATATTTACAAGATTATTAAAATCATAGATTATATTTACATAATATTATATATATAATATAATATATATATATATATATATATATATAGATATACTATAATATATAATATATATAATAAGTATATATATATAGTATATATTATATAGTATATATATAGATATAGTATATAGTATATATAAATATATATATATATAATATATAATGATATAATATATATATATATATATATATCATATATATATAATATATTAATAGATATATATAGATATATTATATATATAATATATATATATAATAAATAATATATATATATATATATATATAGCATATATATATATATATATATATATATATATATATATATCATATTATATATATATGATATATATATATATTATAATATATATATATATATTATATATATATTAACACTATCAACCCTATCATGAAGCTTTATGAGGATTTCAAATTTAAACATTCTAAGTCTTGACCAGATAGACCTATCATTGTGTTGTTTTTCCTCAGATAGTTTCTGTATCGCTCAATACCATCGATAACCAACATTATGTAACAAAGTTCTCTCTCAGTATATCATAGTATGTTTACTGTCAGGATCAGCAGCCGTAAAATACTCTTCGCTCCATTTTTATCTAAAAAGATAGAACGAATTTCGTGAACGCTTCATAGATTTAAAGAAGTTTTCAATGATAGTTTCAGTATCCATCAGTATAATTTTTTTTAAACGCGTAATATTCCTGTGGGTATAGACATATAGATAGTAAGTTACGTAAAAATTACCCATCAGTATTTCTAGCTCTTTCTTCATCCTGCATTAATACCCTCTTGCGAGACTTCAGGACATATATTTCAGCCGCGCTTATACCATAATGTACTTGATTCTATGAGTATAGATCAAAGTACATGGCATTCATTACCACGTCTTTCATAATAGGAAGTTCCCGAGACCATCACTGTTTTGTAATTATCTATACTTAGAAAAAGCGAGAGTAAGTTGTCTACCATCGTAACCCTCTCTTAGGCTAATAACAATCTTCGGGAGAGTCTAAAAAGTCGGTAGACTTAGGTACTCCTTGACCAATCCTTGATCCATTCTTCAACGTGGTGACATATATTGAGTAGTTCATCCGCACTCATAAAAAATACGTTTGTTTACTAGAGGCAACAGGTGATTAATACACGTTCAAAAAATTCAAACCCATTGCGGTCTTCTTTTATAGAAGAATGTAACGCCCACCCGCGTGATCTTGACTGTCCATTGTACAATTATATCTATAGAGGTATATCTGCTTAAGAGGGTCATGATTATACACACGGTAATACACCTCTCGATGAAAATAGAACACGTTTTCAGCACAGAATACAAACATTGCTTCAACGCTTTAACAGCTAAAGCTACTATGGTTTTAAAATGAGTTTAGATTCTTTAAGTAAATTTTTCTTTGGTTTTTTTGAATTAAAAAACTGGTTGGCCAAATTAACAAAACCAAGGCTTAACAAAAGGGGGGTATGATAATGTTTCAATCGAATCACATAAAACAGCATAGAGATAGGGAAAATTCACCTTTACTGTATAAACGAGTGTAGATAAGGTATATTTCAAATAATCACAGGATAGTTAAAAGCGAGAAAGATAATATTTCGTACAATCACAGAACAGGCGAGAATTTCCTTCCTTTTCATCTCCAAAAATGTCTCCCTGAAACAGATGTGCTTTCTTCATTAAAGATATATTTATTTGCGTTGTGTTCTTAATTTTAGGCATGTTTGCGTATTGTTAAGATTCGTTTGTTTCAGCCGTTACCATTGGCCTTTGCTTCAGATTATGGGCGTATATCATCAGATTATTCAGGCAGTATATATAATATATAATATATATAATATATTAGGAAAATTATATATATAAGTATATATATAATTATATATACTATATATATATATATAATATATTTATATAAATATATCATATATATATATAAAATATATATATATAGTATATATAATATTAGATGTGAGTTATTACTAGGTATAGTTATATCATTACGGGT
>JABUQX010005115.1:0-2500 GCA_015478945.1 Trachelipus rathkii
AGAGGGAGAGATTTTAAAAGAACTCGAAAGTACTAGTCCATCGAGTTAGCATCGTGCCCACTTATAAATTATATATATATATTATACTATATATATATATATTATATATATATATATATATATATATATATATATATATATATATATATATATATATATATATATTTCCCAATGTATCTGGCAACTGCATTAAGAACAAGCAACAAGTGTCACGTGATAACAATGTTAAGAAAAAGAAACTGACAATATGTAAAGCAAGTAACTGGGTTCAAATGACCCAAATATAAAGAAAAAGCAACTGGGGTTACGTGACCCTATTATAAAGAACAAGCAACTGGGGTTAGGTAACCCCATTATAAAGAACAAACAATGGAGTCAAGTGACTCCTATGTAAAAAACAAGAGACTGACAATATAAAGAACAAGCAGCTGGGGTCACTTCACCCCAATATAAAGAACCAGCAACTGGGGTCACCTAACCCCAATATGAAAACAAGCAACTGGGGTAACATGAACCCAATATAAAGAACAGGCAACTAGGGTCACGAGACCCCAATGTAAAAAAACAAGAAACTGAAAATATAAAAAACAAGCAGCTGGGGTCAGGTGACCTCAATATAAAGAACCAGCAGCTGGGGTCAAATAACCCCAATATGAAGAACAAGTAAATGGGGTTACGTGATCCCAATATCAAGAACAAGCAACAGCAGAAACCAAATTTAAAGACTAGAAAAGTACTAAATCCATCGAGTTAGCAGTGCCCACTTATAAAAATTATATATATATATATATATATATATATATATATATATATATATATATATATATATATATATATATATATATATATATATATATATATATATATATATATTTCCCAATGTATCTGGCAAACTGCATTAAGAACAAGCAACAAGTGTCACGTGATAACAATGTTAAGAAAAAGAAACTGACAATATGTAAAGCAAGTAACTGGGTTCAAATGACCCAAATATAAAGAAAAAGCAACTGGGGTTACGTGACCCTATTATAAAGAACAAGCAACTGGGGTTAGGTAACCCCATTATAAAGAACAAACAATGGAGTCAAGTGACTCCTATGTAAAGAACAAGAGACTGACAATATAAAGAACAAGCAGCTGGGGTCACTTCACCCCAATATAAAGAACCAGCAACTGGGGTCACCTAACCCCAATATGAAGAACAAGCAACTGGGGTAACATGAACCCAATATAAAGAACAGGCTAACTAGGGTGCACGAGACCCCAAATGTAAAAAAACAAGAACTGAAAATATAAAAAACAAGCAGCCTGGGGTTCAGGTGACCTTCATTATAAAGAACCAGGCACTGGGGTCAATAACGCCAATATGAAAAAACAAGTAATGGGGCTTACTGATCCCAATATCAACGAACAAGCACAGCAGAAGCCAAATGTTAATAAGACTCGAAAAAGTAGTAAAACAGTCTATTTATCACTCCCCACTTATAATTATATTTATTAATACTATATATATATTATATCAAATTAAATATATATCTATATATATATATATAATTATATATATATATTTTATAGCTATTATATATATATATATATATATATATATATATATATTTCCCAATGTATCTGGCAACTGCATTAAGAACAAGCAACAAGTGTCACGTGATAACAATGTTAAGAAAAAGAAACTGACAATATGTAAAGCAAGTAACTTGGTTCAAATGACCCAAATATAAAGAAAAAGCAACTGGGGTTACGTGACCCTATTATAAAGAACAAGCAACTGGGGTTAGGTAACCCCATTATAAAGAACAAACAATGGAGTCAAGTGACTCCTATGTAAAGAACAAGAGACTGACAATATAAAGAACAAGCAGCTGGGGTCACTTCACCCCAATATAAAGAACCAGCAACTGGGGTCACCTAACCCCAATATGAAGAACAAGCAACTGGGGTAACATGAACCCAATATAAAGAACAGGCAACTAGGGTCACGAGACCCCAATGTAAAAAAACAAGAAACTGAAAATATAAAAAACAAGCAGCTGGGGTCAGGTGACCTCAATATAAAGAACCAGCAACTGGGGTCAAATAACCCCAATATGAAGAACAAGTAAATGGGGTTACGTGATCCCAATATCAAGAAAAAGCAACAGCAGAAGCCAAATTTAAAGACTCGAAAAGTACTAAATCCATCGAGTTAGCAGTGCCCACTTATAAAAATTATATATATATATATAATATATATATATATATATATTTATATATATTACATATATATAAAAATATATATATATATATATATATATATATATATATTTCCCAATGTATCTGGCAACTGCATTAAGAACAAGCAACAAGTGTCACGTGATAACAATGTTAAGAAAAAGAAACTGACAATATGTAAAGCAAGTAACTGGGTTCAAATGACCCAAATATAAAGAAAAAGCAACTGGGGTTACGTGACCCTATTATAAAGAACAAGCAACTGGGGTTAGGT
>JABUQX010005115.1:7500-40000 GCA_015478945.1 Trachelipus rathkii
ATATATATATATATATATATATATATATATATATATATATATATATATATAATATATATATATATATATATATATATATATATATATATATATATATATATATATATATATATATATATATTTCCCAATGTATCTGGCAACTGCATTAAGAACAAGCAACAAGTGTCACGTGATAACAATGTTAAGAAAAAGAAACTGACAATATGTAAAGCAAGTAACTGGGTTCACATGACCCCAATATAAAGAAAAAGCAACTGGGGTTACGTGACCCTATTATAAAGAACAAGCAACTGGGGTTAGGTAACCCCATTATAAAGAACAAACAATGGAGTCAAGTGACTCCTATGTAAAGAACAAGAGACTGACAATATAAAGAACAAGCAGCTGGGGTCACTTCACCCCAATATAAAGAACCAGCAACTGGGGTCACCTAACCCCAATATGAAAAACAAGCAACTGGGGTAACATGACCCCAATATAAAAAACAAGAAACTGAAAATATAAAGAACAAGCAGCTGGGGTCAGGTGACCTCAATATAAAGAACCAACAACTGGGGTCAAATAACCCCAATATGAAGAACAAGTAAATGGGGTTACGTGATCCCAATATCAAGAACAAGCAACAGCAGAAGCCAAATTTAAAGACTCGAAAAGTACTAAATCCATCGAGTTATATATATATATATATATATATATATATATATATATATATATATATATATATAATATATATATATATATATATATATATATATATATATATATATATATATATATATATATATATATATATATATATATATATATATATATATATTATCCGCCTTAAGTAAAATTTCACACTGCGGGATTGACCTGGGCCCTAGGCAGATGTTCGCCGTAAGTGTTTGACGATCCACGCCACGAGGGACTAAAAGAGACGCGAGAAAATGTCTTGGCAGTGAATATACACCCACAAACAGGAACCACGACCGCCACCTCTTCCGTCCACACTGGGCGTAGGGTTAAAAAAAAACAAAAATCAAAGCAGGGCACCGCGCAGAGTGAAATACCTATTAACCGGGGAATATTATGTATGATAAGACAACTGCTACAAATTCATCGCAGTGTGATAGGTATTGAAAAATAACCCCTTAAGTAATTTCACACTGCTGGGATTGAACCTGGGCCCTAGCAGATGTCCGCGTAAGTGTTTGACGACCACACCACGATGGACTAAAAGAAGAGCGCGAGAAATGTTCCTGCAGTGAATATACCACCCACCAAACAGGAACCACGACGCACTCTTCCCGTCCACACTCGGGCGTAGGGTCAAACAGGGCACCGCGCAGAGTGAAATACTTTATAACCGGGGAATCTTTATGTATAATAAGAACGAACTGCTATAATTCATCGCAGTGTGATAGGTATTCAAAAATAACCAATATAAAGATCAAACAACTGAGTCACTTGACCCCTATATAAAGAACAAGCAACTTAGGTCACGTGGGCAACTGCATTAAGAACAAGCAACTAGTGTCACGTGATAACAATATAAAGAAAAAGAAACTGACAATATGTAAAGCAAGTAACTGGGTTCACGTGACCTCAATATAAAGAAAAAGCAACTGGGGTCACCTAACCCCAATATGAAGAACAAGCAAATGGGGTCACGTAACCCCAATATCAAGAACAAGCAACAGCAGAAGCCAAATTTAAAGACCCGAAAAGTACTAAATCCTTCGAGTTAGCAGTGCCCACTTATAAAAATTATAAGTTGAAACATCTATTACACACCCTGCCAAATCTCTCTACCGATATCATCTCCTCTCTTCAGTTCGCCTCCCAAAACCAAATCATCTGGTATAAAATATGGTAGGGCATGCTTCCAACTCTCTTTCCATTCTCCATAAGTTCTAACCCATCCTCTGGCACCCTCACGCTCCTAGTTCTTTCATAACCCAGCAAAATAAAAATCGAAAAACAAATTCCTTTAGTAACGCAGTAGCGAGTACGTATCCTGCTCACCTAATATATATATATATATATATATATATATATATATATATATATATATATATATATATATATATATATATATATATATATATATATAATATATATATATTTATATATATATATATACTATATATATATATATATATATATATATTTCCCAATGTATCTGGCAATTGCTGTAGTATTTCTTTTGCCAAATATTAATACCCCAATATAAAGAACAAGCAACTAAGGTCATGTGACCCCAATATAAAGAATAAGAAATGGGGTAACGTAACCCCATTATTAAGAACAAGATACTGGGTTCACCTGACCCCAATATGAAAAACAAAAAACTGATAAAACAAAGAACAAGCAACTGGGGTCAGGTGACCCCAATATAAAGATCAAACAACTGAGTCACATGACCCCTATATAAAGAACAAGCAACTTGGGTCACGTGACCCTATTATAAAGAACAAGCAACTGGGGTAAGGTGACCCCAATATAAAGAACAAGAAACTGACAATGTAAATTACAAGGAACTGAGGTCCGTGACCGCAATATAAAGAACAATCAACTGGGGTCAGGTTACCCCAATATTGAGAACAAGGAATTTGGGCCACGTGACTCCAATTTCAAGAACAAGCAACTACAAAAGCAAAATTATAGACCTGAAAAGAACTAAATCCATCGAGTTAGCAGTGCACAGCTATCCAAATTAGAAGATGACAACATCTTTTACACACCCTGCCAAATCTCTCTACCAATCATCTCAAACTCTCTTCAGATTCGCCTCACAAAACCAAATCATCCGGATAAAATAGGTAGGGCACGCTCCACTCTCTTCCATTCTCCATAATTCTAACACCATCCTCTGCCACCCTCACCTCTCGTTCTTTCATAACCCCAGATAAATAAAAATCGAAAAACTAATTCCGTTAGTAACGGAGTAGCGGAGTACTCTCTCTCTCCCCCTCTCTCTCTCTCTCTCTCTCTCTCTCTCTCTCTCTCTCTCTCTCTCTCTCTCTCTCTCTCTCTCTCTCTCTCTCTCTCCTCTCTCTCTCTTCTCTCTCTTCTCTCTCTCTCTCTCTCTCTCTTCCTCCCGCCTCTCTCTCTCTCTCTCTCCTCTCTCTCTCTCTCTCTCTCTCTCTCTCTCTCTCTCTCTCTCTCTCTATATATATATATATATATATATATATATATATATATATATATATATATATATATATATATAATGAATATAATAATAGATATATATATATATATATATATATTATATAATATATATAGTATTATATATATGTATATTTATATATATATATATTATACATATATAATATACATATATATATACATAATATATATCTTTATATATAATACCATATACATATGCAGATTATATATATATACATATACATACATATATACATACATATATACATACATATATACATACATATATACATACATATATACATACATATATACATACATATATACATACATATATACATACATATATACATACATATATACATACATATATACATACATATATACATACATATATACATACATATATACATACATATATACATACATATATACATACATATATACATACATATATACATACATATATACATACATATATACATACATATATACATACATATATACATACATATATACATACATATATACATACATATATACATACATATATACATACATATATACATACATATATACATACATATATACATACATATATACATACATACATACATACATATATACATACATATATACATACATATATATATATATATATACATACATATATACATACATATATACATACATATATACATACATACATACATACATACATACATACATACATACATACATACATACATACATACATACATACATACATACATACATACATACATACATTACATTCCCACCATACATACATACATACATAGTATATATATATATTTCCCAATGTATCTGGCAACTGCTTTAGTATTTCGTTTGCCAAATATTAATACCCCAATATAAAGAACAAGCAACTAGGGTTATGTAACCCCAATATAAAGAAAATAAGGAAATGGGGTAACGGGACCCCATTATTAAGAAGAAGATACTGGGTTCACCTACTAACCCCAATATGAAGAACAAAAAACTGACAAAACAAAGAAAACAAGAAACTGGGGTCAGGTGACCCCAATATTAAAATACAAAACAACTAAGTCACATGACCCCTATATAAAGAACAAGCAACTTGGGTCACGGTGACCCTATTATAAATAGAACAACCAACTGGGGTAAGGTGACCCCAATATAAAAGAACAAGAAACTACATGTTAAAATTTATACAAAGGAACTGAGGTCCGTGACAGCGAAATATAAAGAACAATCAACTTGGTCAGGTACCCGCAATATTGAGAGAATAAGGAAATTGAAGGCTAACGTCCCATTTCAAAGAGACAAGCAACTAACAAAAGCCAAATTTATAGACCTGAAATAAGAACTATAAATTCATCAGTTAACAGTGTGCAACAGCTATCCAAAGAAAGATGACAACAATCTTTTAGCACTACACCCTGCCATATCTCTTCTACCAATCATCTCAAACTCTCTATTCGATATTCGCCTCAACAAAACCAAAATCATTTGGATATAAATTAAGGTAGGGGCAGGCGCTCATACTCTCTTTCATACTCCATAATTCATAACACGCATATCACTCTGCGCATACCCTCACCTCTCGTTCTTTCATAACCACAGATACTACAATACTCAAAAAAACTAATTCCGTTAGTAACGGAGTAACAGAGTAACGTATCCTGCCTCACCTATTATATATATATATAATATATATATATAGATATATATATATATATATATATATATATATATATATATATATATTATATATATATATATATATATATATATATATATATATATTTATCCGCAATGTATCTGGAACTGCTTCAGTATTTTCGTTTGTCCAAATATAATTACCCCCAATATATAAGTAACAAGCCAACAGGAGTTTAATGTAACCCCAATATAAAGAATAAGGAATGGGGTTACGGGACTGACATTATTAAGAATAACAAGATAACTGGGTTTCCACCTGACCTACCAATATGAAGAACAAAAATACTACAAACAAAGAACAAGCAACTGGGGTCAGGTGACCCCAAAAATAAAGATCAAACAACTGAGTCACATTGACCCCTATATAAAGAACAAGCAACTTGGGGTCACGTGCCACCTATTATAAACGAACAAGCAACTGGGGAAGGTGACCCCAATCTAAAGTACTCAATTAAGTACTCGTATTACGAAACTTAAAATTAAAGGTTACTAGTATATATAAAAGAAAATCAATACTTGGGTTCAGGTTAACCCGCAATATTGATAATAAGGAATTGAGGAAAACGTACCACCCTACACCAATATAAAAAATTTTTTTTATTATTGTTTCAAAGACAAGCAACTACAAAAAGCAAAATTATAGACTGAAAAAGAACTAATAATTCATCAAGTTAACACACAGTGCCAACAGCTATCCAAATTAGATAGAATGACAACATCTTTATGCACAACCTCACTGCTAAATCGTCTCTAACCAATCATCTCAAACTCTCTCTTACAGATTCGAATCACAAAAACAATCAATTCCGATATAAAATAGGTAGGATTAGCACGCTCCAACTCCTTCATTCTTCCATAAATTCTATAACACCTATCCTCTTAGCCTAACCTACATCACCTCTCGTTCTTATCATAACCACAAGATATTAAATAAAAATCGAAAACTAATTCTCGATTAGTAACGGAGTAGCGGAGTAACGTATCCTGCTCCAACGCTAATATATTAATATATATATATATATATATGATGATATAATAATATATTATTATATATATATATAATTATATAATAATTATATATATATATATTTAATTATATATTAATATATATATATATATATATAATAATTATAATATATATATATATATATATTAATATATTTCCACAATGTATCTGGCAACTTGCTATTAGTACTTTTCGTATTGAGCCAATATTAATACCACCAATATAAAGATATCAAGGCAAAACTAATGGAGTTATGTAACCCCAATATAAAGACAATAAGGTAAAATAGGGGTGTAAACGGGACCCAATTATTAAGTAACAAAGATTAATGGGTTTCACCTTGACCACGCAATCATGAAGTAACAAAAAATATCTGACAAAACACAAGAACCAAGCAACTGGGGTCAGTGATTGACCCCAATATAAGATCAAACAACTGGATGTCACATGACCCCTATATTAAAGAACAAGCAACTTGGGTCAACGTGACCTATCTAATATATAAAGACAAGCAACTGGGGTAAGGTTGACCCCAAATTATATAATAAGAACAAGAAACTTGACCAATTATAAAATTACCAAGGAACTGATAGGTCCGTGACAAGCAATATAAAGAAACAATCAACTTGGGTCAGGTTACTCCACCATATTGAGAACTAAGGAATTGAAGTAGCCTAACGTGATCACACCAATTTCAAGATAACAAGCAATTACATAAAAAGCAAAATTAATAGACGCTATAATGAAAATGACTAAAAATCCATGCAGTTAATCAGTGCATATATACCACAGCTATCCAAAATTAGAAGATGACAAACCATCTTTTTAGCACACCCTGCCAAATCTCTCTACCAATCATCTCAAACTCTCTCTTCAGATCGCCTCAACAAACCAAAATCATTCCGGATAAAATAGGTAGGTGCACTGACTCTACTACACTCCTCTTACATTCTCCATAATTCTAACACTATCCTCTCTGCTAGGGTCCAAGATCGAATCCCAGCATGGTGAAAATGCATCAGGGGTTTTTTATTACTCATATATATATATATATATATATACTATAATACTATATAATAATATCGTTAATGACCAATTGTGATATTCAGTTGCAACAGGCGGTAAGTAAGCTGTATATATACACCATTGTCTGTCTAGAGGTGCACGTCGCTTATTAGTGTGAATTATTGTATACGCTTAGTTCTTAGACTATTATATATTATATAATCCGCGATAAATCGTATCGTAAGGAGAGAGTTAAGCTACCAGTACGGATTGGAATGTAAGGTCCAATTGTTAAACGTAACAGCGACTAGGTCACAGCTTCTAAGACGATTCTCAGTATATTATGCGCTGGCGTACCGGGGGGTAGTTATGAGTCTCAAGGGAGAACATATATGACTGATAGGATGTGTTTGCGATTATCCGTTTAGATTGAACTCAGTTCTGGATCACGGTTAACTAGGATTGGATACAGACGGTGTAGGTTGAAGACATCATAAATCATCGCTCACACGCACGAGTTTAGATTGGTGAGCGAACCTGTGTATGCAGTACGCAGGCAATGTAAGCACGATCCGCTGGTGAACGATGCCGAGCCCACTCACAAATCGTATGCACTCTAGACGGATACCAGCGGATGGCATCTGGATTCGTAACGCTAGCAAACTGATGGCCGAGTTTGAACATGAGTCGTGGCTGAGGAGGGCCTTGGATTTGCATCAGTGACACGATGGGATCTGGTATGCTCTCCAGTAGGAATTCGTGTGGAGATCAGCCCCAACAGAGAGAGAGAAGTCTTTTGTAGAGCTAGTCTTCTGGTCCACGGAACGTGGCGAGTCTGGACGGTATGAGAGACCATTGTACTGAGAAGAATAGGAGCCTCACGTTCGACTGGACAACAGTTCTCTCTAGATCACCAAGGGCGCGCGACAATGGGAGGAATGACTTTTATGCCTGCCAACACCAGTCTGGAGCGGTCAACGAAAGTACACGTCATGGACGGAAGGTGCTCTGGCACTTCCAGAGCCGTTCTTGCGAGCACCTTTGGCGATGCAGTAGTTACGCCTGCATTAATATAAAGGGTGAGGACTCACACGGCTGTAAGGAGCACGTGAGTTGTAAATCTCTCTCACAGTATACAAAGTATTTGAAAAATTAATCCTTCTTAGAATCTCCCCTTAAATTCTCTTGTCAGAATCATAATACCGCTTTAAAAAAAAGGGGGAGGATCCAATATTGGAGATTTTGGGACCCCATTTTAAGCCCCCACCTAAATGGAATAAAATTCCTTAATTTTCAGGCAGTTCTGATGGGGAAAAAATCAAAACGCAGCTTTTTCTGGTTACCCATCTAGAACTAGCATTTTCGGGTGTTTTTTCTATGTCTGTAGTCATTGCTTCTTCGTTTTAAATTTTTACAAACCTAATTTTCTGACATTTTTCGTATCAACTTCTACAATTGTTTTCGAAATGACTTCAAACTTGGAATATACATAGATGGGTCTATTACGCACAAAATGCACATATAAGTTTTTTGAATTTTGGAAAATTGTGCTCAGCAATGTCGAATTTCAAAACCTACTTTTTTTTTTAAATGCTGAGCACAGTTTTCCAAAAATCAAAAACTTCTATGTGCATTTTGTGCGTAATAGACCCATCTATGTATATTCCAAGTTTGAAGTCATTTCGAAAAAAATTGTAGAAGTTGATAACGGAAATATGTTCAGAAAATTGGTTTTAAAAAAATGAAACCCAAAACATGACTACATACACACAGAACACCCGAAAATGGCGTTCTACGGTCAGAAAAAGCTGCGGTTTGGCTTAATTCCCCATCAAAATTGTCTGAAAATTAAGAATTTTATGTTCATTTTTAGGTTTGGGCTAAAATGAGGTTCCAAAATCTCAAATATTCGATCCTTCCCTTTAGACAAAAACGTTCTACCACCACACTCCTCACAGACTCAACCCAGAACATTCTAACGGGCTTTAACCAAAATCTCCTTCCTCTTTGCACATTACTTTAAGCCATAGACATTAACAAGGCAATCGATGCAATCCCTTGTTACCTTACAATAGATAAAATTTTAAAAAACCTTCCTATCATAACAAACAAAAAAATTTTATATAACTTTTTCGGTTTTTCTTGGCTTTGTTTGGCTTGTAAGTTATTTAATGGAGAGATTAATACATAAGTAATCTAACAATTTTGTTGTTTAATTATAATTGAGTTGTGTTTCTTGGTTCATTAGAAAGGTGTCAATTTTAAATATTTGCACTGTTTATTTCTTATCATCAACCATATTCCTAATCAAATAACTTTCTCCCAAATAAAATTATAAAACGAATATTGATAATGCAATTATTGGAATAATACTTAGAATATCTTTAAAATATAAAATTTAATAAAACGAAGTGGATAACCAAACACTCAAGTAAAAAGCTCAGTAGAATTTTATAATGGACACAAAGAAATACCTTCTATAATGAATCGATCCCAACATATGAACCAGAATGGCACTAAAAAGCAATTTGCCGCTTTACATACAATTTATTATTAAATGAGTCGGATCATACTTTCATAGCCAAAAGTTGAAGTTATTTAATGTGAAACATTATTCTAAATATAATTGATATATGTTGTGGGTGATTAACGCCGAAATAGTATAAAAAAACATGAAAAAAGATGGCGTTGAATGTTACACATATCGTTGTAAGTATGGGTTAATACCACAGAAACGAATAAGAACCTACGTGTAAATAAATATCACGTGGTTATAGATACGCGACAAGTATATGAGATCTCAATATGTTGACTCCATTAATATTATTTTTATTTTTAGTTTGAGTGTAGATCATATAAAATGCTGACCACCTAACATTATAATGTTTAAATTGAACTCCTGTATATATAACTTAAAGCATACTGAAACAATTTACACGATCTACAAGATAATTTAATTTTACCGAGAAATCTGTTCGAATCATTTCAATATTAGACACTCAAAATTAAAAGAGGAGATAGATACATACACCTATTGTAGATGATTGATAGTAAGAGTTTCAATTCTCATAAGAAGAATAAATATACATATCATACGCAGAATTTCAAATATACTACTATACTGGATTTTTCAGGCGGGTTATGCTCGAGAAACCAAGGAAGTCCTTCTTATGAATTTGTGGATACTAAATAACGATTCTGCTATCGTGCTTTATCCAAACATCAATATACACTTCCATAGAGAAAAGAGCGCACACTATTGGCTCTATTACAACACTCGATGGGTGCGCTATAGAGATATTAACTACTTTACAAAGATTAAAGATTATGGATTACAACTATGACAAGTTAATATCAATTTCAGAGAATTTTTAATAAATAATTTAATTCATTATAATTGATATGCAGCTCATTACTTTGAAGTTCAATGGGGTAATGGATAATATCAAATATAGAAAGAGATGGTGTTAAGCGAATATTTTGGAAAAATCCAAAACCCGAGTAAGATTAGACAAGGATCAATAAAGGAAAAGGATCTATATTGTGGGTTATTAAAAAGAAAATAGTCAAAATATCATAATCCTCAGCCTATAATTTAAGAGATGAGAATAATATAAATATTATATTACAAATAATATTATGTATTATAAAATAAATATGGGTAATTCTTTATTGATATAAATATATCGATATAATATTTATAAATCGTATATCGTTGTGGCGGGGTTAACAAAAAGAAACCTTAATTAATTAAATATGGAATATATAATAATAATACTATATATAAGTATATAAGATAATATATGATATTAATCAATATTTAATATATATATATATATATAAATATTATAATTAATATAAGTATATATATATATATATGGATATATAATATATATCATTATTATTTAATAATATATATCATTATTATAAAAATTTAGTAATAGTTCGACTATCATATTATTTAGCGGAAAGAGTGTCAGGCTGATCAGCGGAGTTTCGGGTGACAGTACATTTTGCAAGTATAGCGGAAGTGACGTGCGAGGTACAACGCTATGTCGCTACGAATTTGTTCGAGAGTACCAGTAGTGACGCAGGAGCGTATTATAGTGACAGAGACATCGTTATGGAGAACTTTGGCACTACGGTAATGTATTTGATGTCTCTATGAAATAGTATTAGTAGTGATAGAGCTCATTACGTCCATGATTCGCCAGTAAAAAATAATATCGAGGACTACCCCTAAATGTATAGCGGAGGTGCACCCACCTCTGATAATATATTAATATAATATTAATATATAATAATATAATATATATATTATTAAAATATTATATTAATAATTAATATATATATTAATATTATATTAATTAATATATATATAATTTATATATAATATATATATAAAATATATATAATTTATATACTATTATTCTATTGCATCATACATCAATTCACCACTCTATCATCTCACCATGAACTGGGTAGGTTAAGGTGCGTTAACATGCATACGGAAATACAGTAAAAGAGAGTAAAAAATATGAACAACTTGAAAAGAGAGGCGCAAGTGGGAACGCCCCATTTATACTTTTGGAGAACCGACTAACGTCGCAGTCAGAAAAATCCAAACTAGAGCTTCAAAAAACGACGACGGACCCTCACTACGCCATCTCGTCCAAAGTCGTTTTCAATTACCTTTGGGGCCAGGTGAGTCTACATAACTCATACGCTCCCCGTTCAAACAAAGTATATAGTTATATAACCTCACCGCTCACTCTCACTCCTATGTTATGTGCTCACATTTCAATTCAGCTTGCCAACTTCGACATTTCTCTCCTCCACTCATTCCTATTAGGCTGACTCAGTTACCACTTAATTCACTTCAGTCTCTACTAAGCCGATCGATTCCCAGCAACGGGCACTTCAACTGGGAGGATACCATACGTTTAATACCAAATACCGATACCTGATCTTTCATTACTTTACGCATATCTCATAAACGAAGCCAAAACATTACTTCATCGGATACTTTCATTTATTACTCTCATTTACTCCTCTTTTTACTCCACACCACACAACTCTCTAAATACGTTCATTCCTAATACTATTATATTAAACATTCTCTACACACTCTATACCTACACTCTAAGATTGTCCATTATTGATAAACATTATCGTACTTAATATTGATACAATATCCTTCACTTGGAGTTACAGACCATTAATGAGTCTCAATACTATACATTAATACAAGAGGTTAAAATGATAATATAAAAATATATAAATATGGGGGTATTAACAAATACCTCATATTAAAGACCTAATAGCGCAGTCAAGACTTGGTTCGGCCTTTATCATTCCACATACTACAACGATTTAATTTGGTGATGCACACAGCCTACACCTTCCTTAGACCTATATTAACAACTTCTTCCTAGCTGGCACTCTGCCATCATACCGTTCCCTTTTCATAACTTCACACCGAAGACTGTCCCTTAATCACTAACCAATATCCTTACTTCTTATCTCTAGCGATTTACTTTTCAAACCCCCTTTTACAGGCACCGCTATTCTTCAGAAATCTCTCTAGCCATACACCTCTTAAAACTACTTTTATAAGATTCACACAACAATAAGCCAAAATTCATCCGCATATAATAGGTTACGGAACCATCACACTATTTTTCACATTCTCCATTACATTATAACATCTATCTCATGCCCACCTTCCCCCACTACTCTAATTCTTTCACTATTGCTCCATCCATTCAGGCTACATCAAATTGAATAACAACAGAGGAGACAATAAACACATCCCTGCCTCACTCTGCTCATATATATACTTTTGATTATAGAATTCATTGTTTTATTTCTTATTCTTTCTCTCACACGGCTTTCCAAACTTACATCGGGTCATTTAACAACTTTTCTGATTCCATTTCAGAAGATTTTCACTTACCAGGTCAATCATTAATGACTAACACCGTGCCATAGAGCTTCCCTTAATTAACCACCTTCCTATTCGTACGCATGTTGCCAAATTACCATAAAACCTACATACACATCTTTATTTTTCCTTCACTTCCTTTTCCCACATATTCATGTTATGTGGGTCAAGTAAATGACTTGATCCACACATTATCCTTCACTGTAACCAATTACTTATATAAACCGCTCAGCCTTAATGTTCTTCAACCAATCAGTCCATCAGATATATTCGACTCGCAATCTTTTACTGATTCAAAAATATCAGGCATATTATCTTACCTACAACTATATCAATATAATACTTATAATTACCATACTGTAATGATACTCATACAAGTTAGACCTAATTCACTTACACTATTAATATTAATTGTGCTAATTACTAAGTAATTTAGACACTCTCTCCTCTTAATATACCATACGGAATTATAATAACACACCAATAAACTCTTATTGTGTGAGCATCCAACTTCAATATCCAATAAACTATCTCATAGAGATAACATCGTCACACTATAATACTATTTTACGTTATTATTTGTCGTCCAAGAGTTTATTCTTTCAATTCTACACATAGGTTTTTTACAAATTAAACATGTAATTAAAAAATTAATTGAACTCGTGGAAAATGCGGGAAGAATATTAGCGAAAATTCGCAGCAACAGTATAATTGGGAATCATGTTTTTTATAGGAGAGACACATAGCCTTTTACACACAGGGATACCATGCCCTACTGAGCAGGTATAGAAGTATTTTCAGAGTGTAAACATGGAGAGATCAGGGATAGATTTTTGTTAAATTATAAAGATAAACGTCCTTAATCTCTCTACTGTCGATCATTCCGAACACCTCATAGTCATATTACAACCTTGACGGTTTGACAGCGCCATGCCCCTTCTAGCGATGATGTAAAGAACAGATACTGCAAGTCCTTTCAGTACTATTGGTTATTTTTGTCGTGATGCGGATGCCCAGCGTTATCTTCAAGGTACAACTTCTATTGGATTCATGCATTGTTGCTCATACAATATGCGCGCCTTGTATTGCAAAGTTATAAATGCACACAATATTTCTTTTTGCTCCTATGTGCATATAGACAACCTCATTTATAAAAATTGATTACGAACTTGGTGTAATAGTATATACTATAGACCTTAGAGTACCACTGTTATCGGATGTCTTATGATGATTAGAGTTTAGCATTAGTATATACTTGTGTCAATCTCATAAACCGAACTTTAAATGAATATCGCATTATCATACGAATTTGAATCGGTCATTTTCACACCTGGAAACTTTTCAGTAGAGTGTATAATAATCAGTTGTTAGAGCTCGTATACTTCACATATTGATATGATAATAAAGCATGGTTATTTTTTTGAAATGATTTTTGGTTGGAATTATTTTATATGTTTGATTTATATCAAATCCAGATTATTTTAACTTTTTAATTAATTTTATATAGATTTTTGTTAAAATTTTATCAATTAGAGTTGTAAGTCTTGAAAGAAGGGGAAGAAGGATTCTAAACCGCGAAACTAGTCGGGTCTTAATTAATAATTTAAAATGTTCAAAATCGTTTTGGTTAGCTGATAAAGCTGCTATTTATATATATATATATAATATATATAGTGAATATATATATAGATATATAAGGTATATTCTATAAGCAAATTAAAAGTATATAGGTATATATAATAATATATATATCTATAAGTATATATATATATATATAATTATATATTATTATATATATACGGTATATAATTATATTATAATATTATATATATATAATATTATATATATATATAATATATATATATATATATATATATATATATATATATATATATAATATATCCTATATATATATATATATATATATATGTATATATTATATATATTTTATAAATGGAACCCATTACCCTTTTTTTATATTCCCGTAAAAATGGGGGAAAAAATTTTAAATTCAGAAGGAGGAGGAAAGAAGAAGGAAAGGGAGAAGGAAAGAGAGAAAATGAGAAGGAAGAAGAGGGATAAAATAGAGAGGGAAGAGAAAAGGGAAAAAAGAGGAGAAAGAGGGAAGGGAAGAAGAAAGTAGAGAAAGAGGGAGCGGCGAAAGCAGAAGATAGAAGAGGGAAGAAAAAAAGAAGAGAAGAGGAGGAAAGAGAAGAAAAGAAGAGGGGAAGGAGGAGATGGGGAGAAGGAGAGGGTGAGAGAAGGGAGGGGGGGGAAGGGAGAGAGAGGGGGAAAGGGAGAGAGAGGGGGGGGGAGAAAAGAGAGGGGAGGGGGGAGGGGAGGGAGAGGGGGTTGAGAAAAAAAAGGAGAAGGAAAGAAGGAAGGAAAGGTTCTAAAAAAGGAAGACAAGGGATAGAGAGAGAATACATAAGAAATAATTAATATCAATAATTAAAAATTAAAAAAGAAAAAAATATATTTGGAAACAAAACAATATTTGAAAATCTTGTGCAAGATACTTGGGCAACAATTTTCAAGGTAAAGGAGGTGGGCAAAGACAGTCCAGTAAAAAAGTACATTGGAAATTTAGAAACTGCAAGTACAAGTAACAGAATTACAAAGTACTCCAAAAATGTAACTTAAGTGCAAAGTACAAAGGACGTACAGGGAAGTACTTAACGTACTATGAACCCAACACTGATATAATATATAGATATATAATATATTATATATATATATTATTATCTATTATATATAAATATATATATATACAATATATATATATAATAATATATATAATATAATATATAAAAATATATATATAAATATATGTACTATATATATATATATAGTAGAGTATAAATATATATATATATATTATAATAACGAGAGAAGAGAGAGAGGGAGGGGTATATTATATATATAGTATATAGTATATATATATTATATATATATAATATATATATATAGATATATATATGATATAATATAATATATACGTATATTTTAATAGTATATATATCTATATAGTAATGAATATATATATATTACAATAATATATATAATATATATATATATATATAGTATATAGTATATTTATATATAATATAAATAGGTAATAATATATTTAATAGTATATAGTATATATAATAGTATATATTAGTATATATATATATAGTGATAGTGGTATGTAATATAGTATAATATATAATTATATTATCTATATAATAGTACATATATGTATATATATAGTATACATATATAGTATATTATATATATATATATATAGTATAGGTAATACTATAATATATATATATATAGTGATATTATAATAGATATATATATATATATTATTGAGTATATATGATATATAGTATAATATATATATAGTAGTGATATTATATATATATACTATTAGTAATATATATAGTAGTATATATATCACAACCAGCATTTATATGAGAGAAATTGAATGAATATTTGCAAAAAAGTTTTGTCTTAATTATTTTTCCACTTCCTCCTCAAAGTCTTCTTCAAAGGACAAGACAGATCCATTCTACCTTTGCAAAATATTAGCTGCTAAAATGAAAAGCAGTTAAAGCAAAGACCTCTTCCTTAAAATATCCCACCAATACTAAATATTCGCTGCTCTACAGCAGCAGAACTAGGGCGAGGTGTATTATATTTTATGATCAAGTTCATGAAATTTTGGCTATGAGCACTGGAAAAAAAAAAGGAGGGAAAAAAAGAAAAAAGAGTGTCCTGGTGAGAGGAGTGCTGGTGTTAAGTTTCGACTTCCAGCACTCACCACTTGCACAGGAGCCATAGACGTATGCTATAAGGCCCAACAAATGCTGGGGGTCCAAAATTTTAGGAAAGGACTAAGGAGGAGGGATGAGGAAGGAGGGAAGGGAGAGGGGGGCGAGGAAAGATGGGAGGCGAAAGAAGAGGAGGAAAAAGGAGGGGTAGGGGAGAACCTGGGGTGCTAGGAGAGGCGGAAGGGAGGAGGAGAAAGGAGGGGAGGAGGGTGAGGGAGGGGAAAGGGGGAAGAAGGGGAGGGTGGGAGAAGGGGAGGAAGGAGAAAAATAGCACCAAAAAGTCAGTATATATAAAGACGAACATGACGTCCGCGACAATTACTATGGTTAGTGAAGAGGAGTTTAATATAACAGAAAAGGTACAGTGTATAATTATCTAGATACTAGACAGTGGTTGTATTAAAGAGTGACTTCTTACCATGCTTAACATACATATATATATATATATATAGTATATATATATATATATAGATATATATATAATATATATTATATATAATAATATATATATATATATATATATATATATATTTAATATATTATATATATATATATATATTAATATTATATATATATATATAGTATTTTTAAAAGTAAGGATAGGAAGTGTTATAATTACGGTTTATAAAAAATATGGAAATATGAAGGATAGTATTAGTAATATGATAATTATAATATATATATAGTATAATATATATAGTAGTATAGTATATATAGTATATATATATATTGATTAGTATAAAGGTATATAATAGATATAATATATATATAAATATATATATATTAGTATATAGTACGTAGTTTTGGTAATTATAAGATATTAAAGGTAATGATATATATATATATACTTTATGTATGAGAAGTATATATAATGATATATATAGTAATATATATCATAGTGAATATATATATATATATAATATATATATACAGTATATATATATAATATATATATTAATAAGATAGGTATAATATAAGTATATGATATATATAATAGATATAATGATAATATATATAATATATATATAATATGAAGAATTTTCTTCCGGCATGGTTTAGAAGGGACGACAGGGCTGCAAACCCGGTCCTTTCCTTTTGCTTTTAATACTCCTGGACCAGCGTTGGAATCTTCATGGAGGCCTAGGAAGCAAGGATCTTCTGGAGACCTCTGGGAGAACGAGTTTTGAAGGCCTACATGGGAAGAAGTGCAGTTCTAACTGAAGAAGGCGAAACCATACCCTGGGGTGTTTAATATCGTGCGGACTGGCGTCCGAAGACCATTGCGCCGAGAAAATAGTCTTCGTAGGTGCTCTAGGGTTACGAGAGTATAATCGGGTCCGAAGAAGAAGATGCTGACCACCCTGAAGGGCGAAAGCCCATCCTGGGAGTTGTTGAGATTATATATATCTATATATATATAATAATAGGGTATATATATATGATATAAATATAATATATATATAGGTATATATATATATATATTATAGATATATAATATATTATAATATATAATATATATTATATAAAATGTATATATATATAATATATATATATAGGTATATATATATTCTATATATATTAATATATAATATAATACTATATATATATAGATATTATAATATAATATATATAATATATAGTATATAGTAGGAGTTCATAATATAGTGTTAAAATGGATATATATAGGTATTGGAGTATAATGAATGGTATATATATATATATATATATTTATAATTATATATATATAATATATAATATATATATATATAATAAATATACATATAGTATATATATATATATATATAATACGATATATATATATATATATATTAATATATTAGTATAATTTATAGTATATATATATATATATAGGTATATGTATATATATATAGGTATATGAGATATAGTATATATATATATACTCTATAGTATATATATATAGTATATATAGTATATATAATAGTATAGTATAAATACGTTAATAGGTAGTATATATATATATATATATTTATATATAATATATAGTATAGTATATAGTGTATAGTATATATATATATATATATATAGTATATATACTATATATATTTATGGGTAGATATAATATATTATATATATATATAGATATATAATATATATATGATATATATAGAATATATATAATAGTATATATATATATATTAATATAGGTAATATATATATATATATAGTAATATATATATATATATATATATTATTATATAGTAATATATATATATACTTATATAATCACACCTATATATATATATAAGTGGCGTAGTTACCGACATTTTGTAGACCCTAAAAATTTTTAGATCATAGTCTGTGGTACAAATATAAAGTGCCAGAGGTTAAATTTACCATCTTATATAGATCCGTCGCTGTCAGGAACAAATCTCGTAAATGCTTTAGTTAAAACTAACAGGCAGAAAGAGAAAACCATAATTTTTATATATATATATATATATATATATAGTATAGATAATAGTATAGTAATATAAAGGTATATTTATATATATATAATATATAATTATATATATAGATAAATAAGTATTATAATAGTATATATATATATTATGACAAATCATATATATATAATATATTATATATAATATATATATATAGATTAGACAAGAAGAGATTTTCTTATTCTCTCTCTCTTCTCTCCGTCTCTCCTCCATCTGGCTCTGGTCTCTCCTCTCTCTCTCTCTCTCGGTCATCGTCTTTCTCTCTCTCTCTCCTCAGTATTACTTAATAATGAGATAACATTGTGGTGTCAATGTAAAGCTATCGATTTATTGTTTTAAGGGTATAATATCAAGTTGCTAGTGAATAGTTATAGTTTTGTACTTTGTGTTTAACATTTTTTCTTCTTTTCGTTGTTTCAACCTTGAAAAAAATAAAATAAAAATATATGAAAAGAAGAACAGATATTAGAGACTTTTTCCACAAAAAAGTAAGCATTATAGTAATACAGATTCCTATTATTCATGTGAGGTTCTGCGGACTCGAAAGAATCAACGTTTCCTGTCCTGGAACTTCTGTAACTGCGATAGCAGCTGAAAAATCTCAAGTAGATGGTGATGTTTTTCCTTCACAAGCGTTTATAAACCAGGCTCAATCAAGAAATACAGAAAGAATTGTTCATCTCAACGATATTGGCAATTTTATAGGTATGGTATTTAGCAATAAGGAAAAAGTGGAAATGTTAAAATGTCTCAGTAAACCAGATTCAAAATATATATTTCCTCCTTAGGAAGTCAAAGATCGGGAAAGATACTTTCAATGAAAGTGGCTTAATGATATTAAGTGGTTATCTTACTCTGATTTAAACGTTGGGATTTATTACTCAAATTATGTATTGGTTTTGGAAACATAAGAAGAAGGTAAAGGAAAACACCAGTAATTGGGTATTTTTGTCCCGAGACCGTATTCAAACTTAAAGAAAGCTATTGAATCTTTCAAAAAACACGAGGCAATTAAATATCACAAAGAATAGGTAGAAAAGAGATTTGGTGTAGAAAACCAGGTTCAAGGAAAATTCGAGAGCATCGACAAACAGATTGACAGTCAGAATTAAAGGGAGGCCGAAGACAGTAGAGCGGCTAATTCCAATTGTTGAAACAATTCGATTCTGTAGTAAGCAAATATATCGTTTAACGTGCTAGAAATGCCATGTATACCAGTTCCACAGTCCAAAATGCTCTAATTCAGTCATTTGCACATCTCATTCAACGTAAAATTGTGCAAAACATAAATATAAGTAAATTTTTTACTATCTTAGCCGATGAGACGACCGATGTGTTCCAGAAGGCAACAATTTTCGATGTTTGTGCGTTACGTTGATATTGATATTCTTACCGTCAGAGAAGATTTTTTGTGTTTCGTCTCAGTAAATGAGTTGATGGAAATAAGTCTTGCAAAGTTAATTGAAGAAAAAGAAACTGAACTTGGTTTGAATATGAATAATCTAAGAGGACAGGGGTATGACGGTGCAGCACAAATGAGTGGTGAGTTAAGGGGTGTTCAGAGAGCAATAAAATAAAGGAAAAGTGTCACAAAGCCTATTTATACGAAGTCCCTGATTTTTGCATTGCCATTAATTTATGCCTCAACAGACGCTTTTTAAAGTTCAGAAAATTCCCGAAGTGCAATTGGAATAATATCAGAATGTTGTACATTTTTCTCGTAAGTGCTACGAGGGAAAAAGTCTTTGAAGAAACAAAAAGAAGAACTTATTTCTAAGAGTAGAAGCAGGATTAAAATAGTGATTGCGAAAACCGCTGATGCCAACGGCATGGACATCGGTTTTTATTATTTAAAGAGATGAAAACCCGATAATAGCAGCTTTAAGAACGAATAAAATGTGAAGTTGGAGATCAAGTCAAAAAAAGCTACCTTAATTCTAAAAATGTTAACCTTAGGAGATTGTTGGCCTGGGTTTTCCTTTTTTGTTTTTAAACAGACTAATAAGATTAACGATACAACCTTCAAAACGATTGCAAACACACACTATTGATTTGGTGAGTGCATATCAATCGAAGTACATCTTAGTTAAAACTAAACTTAAAGTCATCAGAGAAAATGCAACATTAGAATTTCAGCAGATTTTTAAGAATGTATAAGCGCATCTAAATATGAGCTGGGTATTGAAATTCTGTACCAAGAAGGAATCAACAAATTCTAAAAATGCAGACCCCCAACATCCTACTTCCGACCCACAATACTTATTATCGGCACATGCCATTTTTATAACCATTTTGACTGATGTATATCAGCATTGAGGAGGGAGAAGTTTACATCAAATAAAGAAATTATTCTTCCTTGCAATATTTGTCATACCAAACAAGGGTAAGTGTGTCATATGAGAGGTAAAGATGTAACATTTTAACAAAAATACTCGAAAGGCTTTGAGTTGAAGTAAGGCTCCAAATGGTTTTATGGTGTAGTGAAATGGCATCAACAGGGGCCCAGATCGTCAAAACAGACAACTAGAGAACTATTTCTTGTTCGAAGTCACACATTCACAAATATTTGCATCTTGTTGCAAAATACTGGCAAATTTTACCGACAGGTCTGCTGCTTCAGTAGAAGAAGATTTTTAGATTTGACGAACTTCCAACAAAAAAACCTATTTGGAAAATACTATTGGAGATGAAATACTTATTGTTCCCGAAAATATTGACATACAAACTCAAGATGTTAATCTTGACCTTTGATCACTCTCAGGCAGCGGCCAAGATTAAAGTTAAACATCAGAAGGATGATTTTTAAAAATTTAATAATAAATATTCACACATTATTTCTTAGAAATTTAAACATTTTTCCTTCCCTTTATATATAAATATAGGTATAATATATTATAATATATAATCTATATATATATGATATATAATTATATATATATATGATATATATAGTTTATATCAATATAATATATATATATATATATATATATATATATATATATATATATATATATAGATCAGTGGCGTACCTAGATGTTTTTACATATGGGTAGGCCAAGATATATATGGAAGGAATATATATGGATATGATATCTATATATTATAATTATTAGTTATTATTTATATAATATATATAGTATTTATAATATATGATATTATAAATATATATAGTATAATATATAATATATAGAATATTTAATATATATTAATATATCTATAATATATAAATATATAAATTATAGATATATATATTATATACTATATATATCATTATATATATATGATATAATGAAATAGTGTAATATAATATATATATATATAATAATATATATATTATAATATTATATATATATATATAGGAAATATATCAATATAATATATCTAATATAAAATATAGTAGTATATATATATATATAATTATAAGATATATATACTATATATTTATAATTATATATATTAAGGTTAACCAATATTAATTAAGTTACCGTGATAAGAAAGTTTACCGGATATTAGGGTAAAGTTTGATATAATATATATAATATATCTAATATATATATATATATATTATATATAATATATATATATATATAATATAATATTTATATATTATAATATATATTATATATATATTAATATAATATATATATATATATATATATGGGATGTTAATATATAATATATAGATAATATATATATATAGATATATATATAGGTATAGTATATATATATAATATATCTATAAAGGCTATATATTATATATATATATATAGTATATTATATATGAAAATTATATAGAAAATTAAAAAAAAAAGAAACTATTTATGGCAGAAGAGTACGATCGAGCGAGTAGGAGGCTTGCATCTTTTATACATTAAGACGGGAATAGGATTATTTCTAATTTCCAGCTACGCCGATGTTCTAATGCAAGTTAACCAGTGGATAGGGCGGCAAAGCATAAATAGCTCATTTTTGTTTATATTTCTTTAAGATTTTGTACATTAATTTTCTTATGGTTGGTTTCTATTATATTACATTTTTTTTACCTATTTTTTTTATTTTTTTTAATTTGTTTTTACTTAAATTATTAATTTGTTCTTAAAAATAGAATAGGCACTGCCTAGCCAGCCTATCCCTTAACGAGCGGCCACTGATATATATATATATCAGGTATATATATCTATGTATATATAGGGTTATAATATAATTATATATATATATATTATAACATATAATATATATAATATATATATATATATTATATGTAGTAAATAGTAATATTAAATATATATATAATTATATGATATATATATATATATATAATATATATATATATTATATGAGTATATATATGTTATATAGTTATTATTATTAATATTAATATAATATTTAGATTAATATAATTTATATATTTAATAAATTAATTATTAATATAATTATATTTTTTATATATTATTTACTACCAAAATATCTTAATAATAATATATGATATATAATATATATTATATATTATTATTAATTTAATATTATTATATTTATTATAATATATTTAATATTAATATAAGAGGTATTAAAATTATTGTATAATCCTTCGTTGTTATTAGGATATATTATTATTATATTAAATTATTTAATTATTATTTATTATTATGTTATATATAATTTAATATTATAAATTAACATATATATTAATATTATATATATAATATTCTATATATATTATATTATTATATATTAATATATTATTAATTACATATTATATTATTATTATTATTTAATTAATTTTATTATTTAAATTATTATTTAATTTATATTATTATTATTAATTTAATTTATTAATTATATTAATTATATTATTGATATTAAGTATAATTAATTTTATTTATTGTTTTAATGTACAATGGTTACATTTAGATATTTATATAGTTATTAATTCAATTGTTAATTATATTATATTATATATATATATATAGATAGTATTATATTTATATATATATATTATGATATGGGAACGTATTTTGTCTGTTGCGCCCACCGAAAAAACATCTCTGAATACGCACGAAATTATAATATACATATATATGTTAGTATATATAATATATATATTATATACAAAAGCTTAGTATAGTATAGTATATATATATACCTATATATACTAGTTTACACAATATATTTTACTATAGATATATATAGTTAATATATATATATATCTATAGAGGACAGTTAATTCACGGTCCACTTCTTCTTCGGAGAACGGGATAGTGTATATATACTTGAGACCTTCTTACGCAGAATGAGTTCGCATCATTGCATAGTTAATTATAGATCATATAATATAGGATTAATTATTAAGTTACTTAACGATAAAAGAAATGATACAATTCATGGTCAATAGGAATCCCTTTATCTATGAAAGCGTGTTCTAATCTATATAGAGTATCTATTACAAACATATTATTAAAAGTTTTACATATTACATTATTACTATCTATCATGCTATATATTAAGTTAGTCACTATATATAATATTATATCATTATCACGTCATCAATGTGTTTGAGATTGGTTTTGGAAGTTTATTATTAAAAAACAATAAGTTTTTAGTACTAGAAAGTATATAATTAGTTTATAATTAGTTAGTAAATTTAATTTTCTTTTTTAACAAAAAATGAATTCCTACATAAGTAAACTTATACTTTCTTTTTCAAAACGAGGTGCGGAACAAAGAGCGGTACACTTATTTTTTGGATCCGCACGATAAGTCAACGCTATTTCTTGAGCGATACTCCGGCAACCTCCGCATAGTCCGCAAACTATTCTGGGTACGTGCCGCTCGGATGCTGGACCCTAACGGAACTAAAGGCGGAGTCCAGCCCTCGCTACTGATATATTATATTATATATATACTATATAATATACACGAGTATATATATATATATATAGGCTAAAACTATATATATATATATAGTATACTATATATATAAATATATATACATATCTATAAATGGAATATAAATATATTATATATATATATATATATAATATATTAGTATTCCACGTATCACTATACTACTCATATATTACTATACTATGTGACGTGATATCTTACTATATTATTATATAGTTTACTTTTAGGTATCCATTTTAATATTTTCACTTATTATACTTCTCCATATTTATAACTCCCTCTCTTATATTATTATTTCTTACTTATTTCTAGAGTTATGTATTATTTTGGATCAACGTATCTCACCTACACAATTGTTAGCCTCTCGAAATTAAAAGTCTGTTTTATCTTACTATATTATTTAATCCGTTCTTAGCTGGTTCGCTTATATTATTTAGTACCCCTAACTCTTACTTATTTACTACTTATCTATTTTAACTCCAATCCTACTAGTTACCTACCTTTGGACTCACCGTAATGAGCTTTTTTTTCACATATTATCACACTAGTATAACTATGTAGGTCTATCCATAATAGATACCTAAGCTAATTTATCGATCCTGTGCATTAATAGCTCAGTATTGGCTAGCCCTGATGTAATAATCCTTGATCTGTACGGGCTATGTAATGACGAGTATCGTGCTTTGATGTTGCGTGAGGTCATTATATTCATGCCAAGTCACGTCAGCTCATAGTAGGGTGCGTAGGGAGTTAATAAACTTATTATCCGGCTGACCGCTAATACGACTATTGCGGGTTAGTACAGTGGAATATCTCTTTCACGCCGGATACTTCTCACCTTGCGGAATTGTCACGCTCAGGGTCATTTCCTTTTTATATCCTATACTTAACTGAATATTATATAGGTATATAGTATTATATATGTACAGCTGATTATATTTCTATGAGTTGCAACACGTACCGTGCATACCCTATCAGGTAGTTGATGACCGGCAATCTATTACTTATTTTACATTCCAGCCGCTATTATTATGCGCAGTTAGCGCGCTTTATCTATTATTCTCTGCCTACTTAGGCAACTTCTATTTGTAGTAGCGGGCTTAATTATACAAGACACGGGGTTATGTACCGCTCTTTAGCTATAATATTATTGCTAGGGGTGGCGCCTACGGTCATTATAATAGCTGAGGTACGACGTGAGGTACTGGCTGTACTATACATAGTGATATTTTCGCGCGCCGTATTTAATTGTATATGGTCACCCGCATTACTATCACATAGTGAGGGGTTGCGCGGGCTATGTACTTATTCACGCTGCATAGTCAGAGCCTCCCTTCATTTTTATGAGCTACTAGGGGCGGTGTCTAAGTGGAATGACATTCTAATCCGCACGGGAGATCATCCGGCTCTCGGCTCGTGCTGTGGTTTCGGTTTGGCCGGAGTTCCGGTTTTTTTAAACGATCTAACCGGCTTCCGGCCAGAGACCTATTCAAGTCTCCGGTTCGTCCGGTCACGAGATCTTATATTTCCTTTTAAAAGGGGTAGCATTCTTGAAAAAGAAGAAATCACGTTATTGTAATTCATTTGAACAGTCAATAGATCGAGCACACACCTTTATCGAAATAAATTTTAACTTTAGAAGAACCTGATCATGGACTAAAAAAGGCTGTTAAAAAATTTCCTTTTAAATATTTCTCTTTGTTGTATAGTGACTAGGATAACGACTCAACACTATATATTCTTAATACCTTATGCACACTTACTTCTTTCTATACATGTACTATACTACTACAGGTAATAGGACCCAACTACTATGACACGCCGATTTTAATAGGTAAATGACTAAATATTTTTTGGATAAATATCCGCAACTTATATAAGGCGTTTGAATTCCACAATGACTCCAATAACCGCCTCACACAAACGAACATTTTTTTGATAATTCTCGCTTTAAAAAATAATTTGCAATATTGCCTCAGTGAAATCAGTGTAATTATTGAACATTTATTGTATATTCTTGCATATCAACTTGAATCTTTTTAAACTATAGTCACTATAAATGTATATACAAGATTATTGATATACCTGATTCTCTCTTCCTTAACTCTTTATAATTATTTTATAAATACTCCATCTGAACTCATTCTTATTCAAAACTTACATATACAGACAGTCAATTACAAATAATAGGGTATTTGCCAAATTTAATCATTTTCTCTTACTTCATAATTCTCTGCTCACCTAATCTATTAATACATTTTATGTTTTACTAAATCTTTCTTATTCTTTTATTTAATTTATATCCATTTATATCATAACTACTACTATTATTTATTCATTATATATATATATATAAAACCTACTTATTTATCACATTCCCTGTACTATTTAACATACTACCTTTTCCTATACCTATAACAGGTAAGTATATATAAGTATATCATTATATATATACAAATACTATATATATATAACCTTCTATATACTATTCTATATTATATATACATTATATAATTATATTAACTCGAGCCTACCTATACCCTATCCATTTTAAGTCTAAGGAAACGGTTCTCTATTTTTTAAGATCTTGTGCAGTTCTCAATGAACAAATCCAAACCTTGTTGCAAAAACAAATCCGAGAAATTTCTCAAGTACAAACTTGGTCAATCTTTCGCCCCGACACTAACACACCCTTAATAAATTGATGTTGATCGGAATAAGAATAATAAAACACATTATATTATATAAAATCACTTTTTTTCAAATTAAAAATAGGTTCTGGAAATATTGACTCAAACAGCTTCTGGTGCCAACAACTAAACAAATTCAAAAATGTTGGGTATCTTATGGGTTTTTTGTTGTTAATTACGCTAACATATATTTAAGTAATGGACCCATCTATATATTTCAAGTTTTACGAAGTCATTTCCGACAAATTACAAATCTGAAAATTCCGTTGCTACTGGTAAAATAAGTAAAAACATGGATATTTGAAATTGAAAATTCTGAAAACGATGACTACAGTCACAGAAAAACACCGGAAAACCATCGTTTTATAAGAGGGCAAAAAAGCCTACATTTTCTCGGTGTTTTCACGGTCCAAATCTGCTGGCCAAATTTCCGGTAATACTTTTTGTCCTTATTTCTTTTTATGGGGATTGGATAAAAGTTTCCTAGCACCTATCGCCAAGAATTTCACCGGCTTTGCACCAATGCCCAAGTCCTTTTACAACATACCCACTCTTCTTGTAGTATATGGGGGAATTTCACTTTATACTGACTGCTCTCCTTGAAATCCCTCGTTCTGGGCTACTTTATTCCATCTTTCCCCTTTTGAGCAGTTTTAAATACCTTAAACTTCATTTTTATGAACCAAATTATTTGAACAGCTGTCACACAAATCACCATTAGATCGTTAAGAGTTTTTCTTAATAACCAAAAAAATAATTAGTCCTAAACTTTGGTGAAATCACAGGGCAACACCCTTGCTCCAGAGAAGAGTGTTACAAGAATAAATGTAGCAGTGTATATAATTTGCTATAATGAGATGGATATATTCTACCTCATCACATGATGGTGATTTTCAGGATGAGAGTGAATCGCATGGAAAGAATAAAGCGAATCCCTTTGGCCCTCAATCACAGTGGTACTCACCATGTCAATTGTAATTTATTTTATTTTTTTAATTTATTCTTTTGAAAGTGCGTAATTTGACTACTTATTTATAAATAGAAATTCGCACATCCACTTCTTCTACTACAAATAAAATATGACATTATTTCCAATACAAGTATTTAGACAGAATTTCCTTATTACCGTCTGGGACAGCGAATTGACTAATTTTTACAACTACACATCTCTTAGCAACCTTATACCCCAACTGTGACAATAAAATTTTAAGGATTACTCGCCGTGAGTTTATTCACAATTAATCATTCTAACGGTTCGTTTTTGACATAGCCGATTATGGTCCCTGGTGTGGGATAATAGAGGTAAAAGAGAGTAACTTTTTTTTTTTTTATTTCTTTTCTTTTATTTTTATTTTTTTCTTTATTTTCTTTTTATTATATTTTTTTTTTTTTTTTGATAGGATGGCGAAAGAATTAAAACAACAAACTGTCTATACTGTTAAGCCCATGCAATTCAAAAATAAGAAGCCCCCCTTTTTTTCTTTGATTTATACCTTCTTTTTTTTTCTTGGTTCCAAGAGCCACCGAATCTGTTAATATTTATTATTCGTTATAATTCTTACAATTTCTTCAATTCTACTTAGGCTGTACTTCTTTCCCATCGCTTTAAGCCATATAAACAATTAAATTTATCTTGCGGGAATGCCATTAATAACCCGATAAACAGAGTCGAAAATATCTCTTAAGCTCAGATTTTCCACCCACATTTAGCCCGAGCACCTGTTGATTTTCTCAACTAATCATCGAATTTCCAATTTTTATCGCCTGGTAGAAAAATTCTTTATTCGGGACGAACTTACATTTTATTTCTATTAGTTTTCTAGTGGTGTCAGTGTACTATTCCACCGGCATCATAAAAACCACGGGGCCATTAATTTTTATCAATAACTAACATTATTGCCCACATTTGCGCGACCGATTACGGGTGATGGTATCCTGCTCACTGCTTCCCCTCGTTGGTTGTCACCTGGTGGGCGCTCCTTTCTGAAGGATATATATTCTAAGCACTTCCTGTGCATCCTTGATTAAATTTTGGACCGAACATGAGCTACACTTAGACGTTATTTATTAACTTCACCTTGCTCACGTCTACAAAGGGGTAATTCTCGATATCACAATATTTGCCTCACACATGCCCCCAGCGAGCCTTATTAGAGATTTGTCACGGCGCCCATTCGGTCAAGGAATCCTCGACTCACATGCTGGACAATATCATGGAGACTTTGAACATATCACCCTCTACGATGTCACTAATGAAGACCTGCCTGGTCTTAATATCTTTGTCCCACTTTACGCGCTTGACCGTCCTATGTTTGAGCCCTCAGAGTTAAGCCGTAATGTCAGAAAAATAATTATACTGATAGTAAATAACGGGGTTCAGCATCCCTTATCCATTAAAGGCACATTACTCACGCAAGTGAATATGCCTCCCCGCCGATGGCTGAGAAGAGTAATTCTCTTTATACTCAGAACTTCGCACAGAATTGGAAATATCTCAGCTATACCCACTTGCTAACACATTTATATCCGCAGTTGAACCGTGAGAGATCTTATCTAACTCTCACACGGCAGGCACCACCAATTACCACGTTGATGTTGTATGACGGGCATTTTACCCGTACCCCTCGAGACAACAGAGAGAGATAAAGACTCCTGACCGGTCCAACTCGCGCTCTCTAATGCTGTTGTGAGCAGAGAATTCTCATCTCCACGTACTTTGTGGTTCAGGAATAAAAAGACTCTTCCTCGAGATCGAGTCGCGCAATTCACTGCACTACCATACCTGCTTCTAATGATCGCTGTTCTGTCTTTGCTAACCCGGTGATTTCAAGGTACGGCTCGATCTTAATATCGCTCGAACGCATACTCACGAAAGTACATAATCGACTCACATGTACAGAGACAAAGATTAAACCAGGCAAAACATAGTGACACTGACGGTGTATGTTCAATGATAGTGCAAATAAGAAGAATATAGACAGGCCGACAACTCTTGCCATCACAGGCATAATGTATTTGTTGAGAATTAGCCCTTTGAACGAGCAAGGAGGTTACTCTAAGTGTGGCTCATGTCGGCAAAATTTATCAGTGCCTAAGAGAAAACTTAATTAAGAAGGAGCGACTCAGTGACACGGTCAGCCAAAAGTGCTTGGAGTTTGAAAAATTAGTGGCTTTATGCGTAGACCACTGGGACGACCAACATGTAATATAGAAATAAAAAGTGTTCTCCACGAAAGTTTTCTACAAGGCAAGGTTCATATTAGTGAGAAATCAACAGTATAATATGGGGAAACTGGCAAAGAGATATTTTCCGGACTTATCAGGTATTATGGATGACAAAGAGAATAGTGTTTATAATCTTAAAGCAGAAAAGAAGCAGTAGGAATTTGAGAAATTGTAAGAATTTAATCATTAATATATAACAGACGGGGACTCTGGAACCAAGAAACAAAATAAGGTTAGGCATAAAAAAAAGGGGCTTCTCTCTGGCAGGAGAGAGAAAGAGAGAATATATTTATTGAATGCATTCTTACAAGTTAGACAGTAGCTTAATTTGGAGACATACTTTTAAATCCCTCAAAAAAAAAAAAAAAAAACACAAAAAAAAAAAAAACAAAAAAAAAACTCTTCTTTCCTCTATTTAACACCAGGGACAAATCGCATGCAAACGACCGTTAATGATTGTGAATAAACTCACGCGAATCCTTAAAATTTTGTCACAGTTGGGGGTTGCAATAGAGGAGTTGAAATAGTCAATCGCTGCCAGACGGGAATTAAGGAAATCTGTCTAATATACCTTTGTAATAATAGTATTATATTGTAGAAGAAGAATGTTTGCATTTCTTTATAAAATAGTGTCCAAATTACACTGCAAAAAAATAAAAAAAAAATTATTCAATAGAATCTGAGAATGAAGGGGCCAAAGGGGGAATCGCTTGATTCTTTCCAGCGATTCCCTCACTCCTGAAATCACCACATGTGAGAGTAGAATTTTCCACTCTCATTATAGCTATATATACCTGCTATATTTACTTGTAACACTCTTCGAAAGGGTTTCCCTGTATACCAAATTTTAACTATTATTTTTTTTGTATAAGGAAAAACTCTTAACGATTCTTTTTGTGTGACACTTTCAAATAATGTTATAATTGGTAGGCCGCGGAGGCTGATGCCCAGGGGAGTGCCCAGAACGAGGGATTTTCAAGGAGAGCAGTCAGTTAGTTTCCCATAGTACAAGAAGAGGGGTGTGTTAAAAGACTGGCATTGTCAAAGCCGGAAAATCTGGCGTAGCCTAAATTTCCCTCCCCCATAAAAATGGACATAAAATCCGGAATTTTCAGCAGATTTTGACTATATAAACACCAAAATGTAGCTTTTTTGGCCCTCTAAAACGTTGTTTTCCGGTGTTTTTCTGTGACTGTAGTCATTCTTTCAGAATTTTCAATTTTCAAAATCCATGTTTTTTACTATTTTCATATCAACTTTCAGATTTTTTTGCGAAATGACTTCAAACTTGAAATATGCATAGATGGGTCCATTACCTTAAAGTAATTATGTATTACATTTTTGAATTTTTTAGTTTTGTGCTCAGCGTTGTCCAATTTCCAAACCCTTTTTTTTTAATTTGAAAAGTGAAAAATTGACATGTTTTTTTTTCTACTCATTCCGATCAACATCCCCAATTCAGGGCTTGTGTAGTCGGGGGAGAGATGCATTTTTTTTCTTAGATAATTTCTTATATATGCAACATGGTTGGGATTTTTTCTTGGAAA
>JABUQX010005116.1:32500-35000 GCA_015478945.1 Trachelipus rathkii
CTGTGTGTAGTAAAAAGGAAGAAGTTGCTCTCGAATAAATATTCTTTAGAATTTCAATATAGTTGTTGTTTATCCCCTGATTACCCAGTGCATTTATAACCGAGCTTATTCTCACAGAGTCAAAAGCCTTTTCATAATCTATGAATGCAATGCAAAGTGGTAATTGATATTCATTGCATCTTTCTATAAGTTATTGGACTACTTGTAGATGGTCGTTCGTACTATACCCACTACGGAAACCAACCTGTTCGTATGGTTGGTTGTAATCCAATTGTGCTGTTATTCTATTGGTTATAATTTTTGTGAAAATCTTGTAAATTACTGCAAGTAGGCTTACTGGACAATTGTTTTTAAGATCGTGATTGTCTCCTTTTTGAAAAGTAGTATTGTTTTCGAGTTCGTCCAGGCATTAGGAACATTTTTAACTTAAGCATAGTGTGAATGAATAGTTTGGCTAGGGTTTCAGTCATGGCCTCCCCACCCTCTTTAGTAATGATTATTGTTATGCCATCGCCACCCGGAACCTTTCCTTTCTTCATACAATTTATTACCTTTTTAACTTCCAACAAAGAAATGTCTGAAATTTTCCCAACTTTTTCATTGTAACTCCCATCTCCCCTCTACTTTTGTAAAGTTCTATGTAAAATTCTTACACTCTTTCTATTATACGTTCTCTATTTATTATTTTAATTCCATTTCTATCATTGAGTGCTGTCATTTGTTGTTTTCCTAGTGCAGTGCATTGTTTCGCTTATTTTAGAGATTTATTGTTTTCAATAGCAGTTGGAACTACTCTATTGTTGTAATTTCTTATGTCTTCCCTAAGATTCCTGTTTATAAGTTTATTTAGTTCTGTCGCATTTATTCTTTTCTAGCATTGCTGCTATGCTTCATCTTTCTTCTTTGTTCTATTATATCTTTAGTAGCTTGAGATATACGTCCATTGTTAATCTTTTTTCTTTTACTTCCTGTCTTTTTTGTACATTCCACTACCTTATTTATTTTCATTATTTATGTCATCCAAACTTCCATTTTCTAAAAGATCATTTAAAGTATCAAATTTATTATTTAATTTAAGTCGAAAATTTTCCCGGTTTCCGGATGTAATTTCGAATGTGTAAATAGATAGATGAGCTCTTTTGAACCAGAATTGCTCTGTGTTGTTTGGTGTTGATTTTGATCATGCTCCTTACCATTTTGTGATCGCTCCCTGTATTTTATCTATATAGAACAGATTTGTCTTGAAAGATAGATTTATTTAACTCTTTCTAATTAAGTCTATTTCATATTTTGTTTCTACTTTAGACCAAGTCCATTTTCTATTTGCGCTTTTTTTGAAGAACTAGATCTATATATAATTTTAGCATTAAAATCACCCATAATTATTTTAAAATGATTGTTTATCATGCGTTTTCATGAACATTTGCCAAACAAAATTCATAAAAATCTCATCTACCTACCAATTCAGGATATTTTTTAGTTGAGATTAATTGGTTATTATGTCATTGGAAAAGCTTGAATACAATTATGTAATAATATATATATATATAGGTATATATAATATATTATATATATATATAGTATATATATATATATATATTATATATATATATATAGTATATATTATATATATATATATATAATATAATATATACATAATATATATATATATGATGGGACGATTAATCGGAATCGGCATCGGAATCGGAAGGAATCGGCTGTTTTTCAGGATCGGAATCGGAATCGGCAAAATTATACCGATTCTTTGACCGATTTTTGAAAAATCTGAAAATAATTTTTATTCGATCTTTATGATATTTCAAAGACAATATTTCGAAGTCTGCCGTATTGATTTTTAATTTCAATTCTTCCTTAATTCTATTTAATTAAAGAAAACTGGATTGAGCGGCGCATCTTTACGTAGAGCCTAAGATATCATGTTAGGATTTTTAGACAGGCAGACATTTGGCAATGTTTCGTTAGTCATGTTATGTAATATGTTTTGATAATTATATATCCGTGAACTCGTAAGTGAGCAGTGAAATATTTGCCTTGTAGGCTTGTAATAATTGGAGCTATTGAATATAAATGCTATCCTTCGAGTTTCACCTTTTCACGTATCTCACACAGCATCTAATATAAGTGATTGTCTTCAAAATGTTATGGAAGAATTCAATATTCCTGCTAATAAAATTCATGTTATAGTAAGGGATAACGCACCTAATATGGCTGCAGGAGTTACACAAGCAGGAATTCCAGAATTACCCTGCTTTTTACACTCTTTGACCTAGTTCTCAATGATGCCATATTTGAACAAAGAGACGTGAAAAAAATATATCCATATGCAAACAAATCGTAGTCATTTTAATCACTCGCCTCAAGCTATTGCCAAGAATGAAGAATATCAAACTAGATTTAATTTACCGCAGCACAGATTTATTCAGGATATTACAAACCAGCATGTAATGGCCAGTATCAATATGCTTTCAAAATTTTTTGA
>JABUQX010005116.1:47500-50000 GCA_015478945.1 Trachelipus rathkii
ATCAGATGGTTGATGGACAGCCATTCCCAATAGATTTCTACAGAAAAAAACAACAACGTAACTACTCAAATTTTGACCGTGAACTTTTAGCAGCCTATTATTCTGTTTTTCACTTCAAGCATATGTTGGAAGGAAGAAATGTCACCTTGTGTACTGATCACAAGCCTCTAGTTTCAGCTTTCTACAGTAGGGATCAAGTAAAGAGTGATCGGCAACAACGTCGTCTTTCTGTTTTAACAGAATATGTCTCTTCAATGACCTACATTAGAGGTGCAGATAACATAGGGGCTGATGCTTTTTCCCGGATATCCACGGTAACAGTATATGCCTTCGATTTATCTGCTATCGCTCGTCTTAAATCAACAGGTGAAGAAACTACATCTTTTCAGCCTCGACTTCATTCTTACCCTCTATAAGATAATCCTTAAGTATGGTGTGATACCTCCTCAGCTTTTCTGCGACTATTTTTGCCAAAACCTTGTCGTGAACAGATCTTTAATAATTTTCATCAGATGTCTCATCCTGGAGTTATCTTTCTCTGCATCTTATAAAGACTATTTATTTCTTGCCTAGCATGTATCATGACATCTGAAAAAAAAAAGGGGTGCCAAGTGCCAACTTTCTAAGATTCAACGTCATACTAAACCACCTATTACTCCCATGGAAATTCCGTCTCATCATTTTGAAACAGTGCATATCGACATCGTGGGACCCTTATATCCATCTTCCTTTACCGATTCTTCAGCTCCACTCTTCAGATATCTATTCACGTGGATCGACAAGAACATTAAATGGACAGAAGCAATTCCTCTAGTGAATATGACTTCAAAATCTGTCGCGCATTTTCAGAGTTGATGAGTTTAGATTAAGCGTGTTCATAGAGGAACACAGTTTGAAAAATAAATTTTCAACGAACTATCAAATTTGATTGGATTTTACAGACTCCAGACAGGTGTTTACCACCCTTTAGCAAATGGCCAAATCGAAAGATTTTATCGACCTCTGAAGAGTGCTATCATGACGAGGAAATAAAATTGGTTACTTTCTCTTCCAGTCAACATGCTAAGTCTTCGTTGCATTCCTGATGACTCTGGATTCCCTCACTTTCAATCAGTAATCGGAAAAACATCTTTGTCCTTTAGAACTTCTTCAAGCACCTAAAAATAAAGATATTTTTACAACGACTTCATGAAAAATTTTATGGCTCACATGAAACAACTAGATTTTCGACAGCTACCTCCTCTTCATCCCTTTAGTGCTTCTTCATACATTGCTGCCGAACTTCAAACCTGTTCCCGTTCCCATGTCTTTCTTCGAGTCGATCGCATTTAAAAGAGTCTGGAAGCACTTTATTCTGGCCCTTACAGGGTTCTTCAACGGATGGATCGATGCTACAAGATAGAACTTCCTGATGGACGGACGGATGTCGTTTCGATTAGTCGTTTGAAGCCTGCGGTATTCCCTTTGCCCTCACAGATAGTTCCTCAACCGACTGGCAATTCGCCTTCGCAGATGGTTACTCAATCGGCTGGTAATTCGCTTTCGCAGATGGTTTCTCAGTCGGATGATGATTCGCCTTCACAAACGGTCACTTCATCTACTGAACAACAGGAGCAAGCTTTTGTGTCTCGAAGTAACCCAGTGCATAGGGTGCGTTTTCAGTGATTAATGAAGTGAATTTAATTTAAATTAGTGATTAAAGTGCTCCGCTTTTGGGGCACGAAATGTATGTGGTATTGTCAAATAATTGATTAAAATATTATATAAGATATAAAATAATGATTTTTAAAAATACTTTTTTAAAAACGTTTTTAAATTGCTCAAATATATATTAGTTAAGCGTAAAACATTATAAAAAAAATGGGAAATCATAGAAAACAAAATATCAGCGCAACTTGTGTCTAAGGAATGTTTATATTTTACAATTCGTTTAATCATAAAATTGTGTTATATATGATTTCTACTTTTAATATATGTTAGTGTAAAATTATTTTAGTTATATGATTGTTTATAATGTTTTTTTTTTATATAAAATTATTGTTCAGATAATATTTATCGTTGTTTTTATTGTATCTAAAAGATGATTCCTAACTTTCCAGCCATTCTCTCTCTCTCTCTCTCTCTCTCTCTCTCTCTCTCTCTCTCTCTCTCTCTCTCTCTCTCTCTCTCTCTCTCTCTCTCTCTCTCTCTCTCTCTTAACTCAGATGAAAACTTGACTCGGTTGCAGGTCAGCGTGAAAAATGAATATGTATTAGAAATTAATGTGCTTGATAGGAAGGTATCGAACTTGTTAAATATATTCTGAATGTAAATTTAATAAAACAACCAAAAGGTAAAGCTGTTTTAACAACTTACTATTGAAGAGATAACTATAAAAGGGTTATAACTACTTGTGTTGATGGTTCATTAGCCTCAAAGCACCAATCAAAGCGTAACCACATAGCCTTTTGCTGGTCAAGAAGGATGCTTCAACAGTGAAAGGTGTAATCCCGATTCCCGA
>JABUQX010005116.1:52500-57500 GCA_015478945.1 Trachelipus rathkii
ATATATATATATATATATATATATATATATATATATATATATATATATATATATATATATATATATATATATATATATACATATATATATAGATATATATAGACATATTTGTATATACAGTAGTAGTAGTAGTTATTAAATACAGTGACATGACTTTCCGATCAATTTCAGGAGCTTGCAAATGTTTTTAAAATGTGTTGACGAGGTGTTCGAGATATATATATATATATATATATATATATATATATATATATATATATATATATATATATATATATATATATATATATATATATATATATATATATATATATATATATATATATATATTTAATGTTTTCTTTTTTTTTTTTTTTTTTAAATTTTATTAAAAAGAACAAAAATAAACTTTTGCTATACACCACTATTGCAATTTATTTCAAATTTCATCCGTTTTGTTCTATATATATATATATATATATATATATATATATATATATATATATATATATATATATATATATATATATCTTTATATATATATATATATATATATATATATATATATATATATATATATATATTAAATTTTGTAGAGTATTTTTACAAACATGGTTTTTCTTTCATAATTCAAAGAAGCACATATTTAATGAATAATCATATTATATTTTGAAATTATTATTGTAATTAACAATTAACAAATCAACCATTGTTTATGTTAGTTTATGGTTTAATTTTATAAACTCCAATATGAATATCCTTGCAAAGTGTTCTAACATAAGTTATAGTAAACTGGTAAAGAATTATGATTTGGGAATGAATGAATTCATCATTCTTGTACCATCATTAATACGTTATCACTTATGACTATTAGAAGCAACAAATGGAGACTCTTGAGAGCTGAGAAATTGTGTTGAGGGTAGCTAGTACCTTACTGGTATCAAACCATTCATAAAAGATTAGAACGCTTATTATACAAGCTAACTGTACAGCTCCAGCATGTATATGAAAACTGTGCATGCAGGATGTGGCAATTAGATGATATAATATATATATATATATATATATATATATATATATATATATATATATATATATATATATATATATATATATATATATATATATATATATATATATATATATATATGGGTGAGCAGACTCAAAATTAATTTTAGGATTTCCTGGCTAAAGCTATAGTTTAAGTTCACTAAATAGAAAATACTAATATTTTTCATTACAAGAAACAGGACATAGTGAATTGCTACTTATTTTAAGATTTAAATTTGTTGTTTACCTACTGGATGAGTGATTAAATGTATATGCTTGGAAGAAAATAAACTACAATTCATATTTTGTTTGATGTTATATAGGCTGCGAGGCATACAAAAGAAAAAGAATAACTTGCAATTTCTGTTTCGCTGAGGTTGCAAATAATGAGAAAAGATAAAAGGAACACACACTGGATTGTGTAAAATATTGCGATGATATCAAATTGCAATTCTTCGGAAGTAAGATAGAAAATACAACAAAATCATGGAAAGGGAAGTATTTGTCAGTCAGAGCAGAAATTGACAGAGCCCCAGAGTAATGCTGGAAGTAGTCATCAAACTCATCATACAAAATATACTTTGGACCTGCATCCTCAGTCAGATCTTCACTTACTTTATCATGGGATTAATCTGCAGCGACTAAGTACCAGGTCCTTAGTATCATCACATGCATCCGTGTCAACCTCCATAAAAACGTAGTCTGAGAAAGCTAAGTCTAAAGAAACACAGGAGGCATAAATGTTGAAAGCTCTGCTTCTGACTTTAAATCAGAGTCTAACTTCCTTCTCCTCAAATAACGTTACATGATGATGAATCGGATTTGTCACTAAATGTCGTGATAGGATAGGTGTCTGGGGACTCTGATACTGGTCTTGATGATTCAAAAGCATGATATGATCATAAAAATTTGTCATGTTGATGCTCATGAATGAAAAATAATTTTTTGAACAATTGAACCATTTATACAGTACAATTATAGGGAACAAAACCATTCTCAAGGTTTATTAGTAAATAAACTGGCTCTAAATAATAATAAAAAAGAAATATAAAAAATATAAAGTAGTAATATTATATTATGTTAAAAATAAAAAATCGATTGTTTTTGTGCTCGTTTCTTTAAAAAACCATACTTAATTATAAAAAAACCTGGCCGTATTTTTTGCACATACAACTCTAATTGCAATACATATTAGTATCAATCAGTGCATTAGGTAAAAACTTTGGAATAAAAAAAAACCATACATGTAATTATATAATATGATTCTTTTTCGTTCTATCACTGTCATGGGTAATGAGGTTTAATATATATATATATATATATATATATATATATATATATATATATATATATATATATATATATATATATATATATATATATATATATATATATATATATATTACACAGAATACTGTAGGTAACTATATCAAACAGTGTTGGCAATAAAGCTTTGAAATTATCATAATTAAAGAATTAATATTTTAGACTAATTGCCATTTTTATATACCGATATAAATAAATATTTCTTTTGTTAATATGGTTTTGTGTGTAAATTTATGAGCTTGAAATTACAAGGAAAGAAGGATTTTAAACGAAATATTCATATTTTTAATGTCAAATACTCAGTTCCTAATAAATGAATATATATATATATATATATATATTTTTATATATGTATAAAGATATTTAATATATATATATATATATATATATATATATATATATATATATATATATATATATATATATATATATATATATATATATATATATATATATATTACCATCAATCACATATAATTTAAAAAAAAAAAACTTATAGATAACTAAAGATAGAAGGGCTGTCCATAATTACGTATTGTAAATTTAGTTGTTGCTTTTTTTGTTTTTTGTTTTTGTTTTATTTAACTTCTCCCTCCCTCTCCCTTGCAATCATCCCTCTCCCTTGCAACGTACCTGCAACGCAAGTTCAAATCCACAATTTATAATTACGAAACGCCCCTCAACAACTCCTCTTTTCAATTGCAAATAGTGGAAATAGAACAAATATTTGCCAAATATTTTAAGTACAGCTTGTTGCAAATTACAAAAAAAAAAAAAAAAAAAATAATAATAAAAAAACTTTTTGAACAGTTGTTGATAATATATCACTAGTTGATGTTTTACATCCTCTCACTGAGTCGAATGGTGTTCTTCTAAATTAATAAAACGAGCTAAATCTATTTTGTTTTCCTAAAATGACAATTGTCATGAATAATTGTCAGTAAGATAAATATCCCAATCTGTATTATTGGCTCTGACACCTGGCATACATAGGAGTTACTCGTAATAGGAGGTAATTGTAACTTGTGAGGTTATTAACTTTACGCTCTGGCTTTATTTGGAGTGCTCGATGCTTAAAAGGTTTAGAAACGCTGAACTATATACGTTCAATCAAAATTGCTAAAAGATCGCGTTGCAGTTTCGAAGCTACATTTTTCTTTTCTTTTTTTTTGACTTGGCCGTACTGTTTATTCTTGTTACAAACAAGTTTCAGATGTGTTCGGACCCTTGGCCGATAGACATTTGGCCTACGTACATTAGGTCGTAGGAGTAAATATGGGTTAATTTAGGTTAGGATAGGTCATGTTATTCTTAGGAAGTGAAAAATTAAAAATAAATTCAGAAATATTTAATTCTGAACGTTCGAGATTTCGTTGGGAAACCCGGGACATTCGAGATCATTGCTTGTCTGATTTTAGAGGAATAGGCGGTGGAAGAATCTCTGTGATGGTAATTTAAAGTAAACACTCATTGGTGGTATGAAAGACGATGGATCAAGACATTTGAGGATTTGTGAAAAATACCAACTTTTCTGTACGTGTTTTGACCTCCAGGTCATATCATTTGTTTACAAACTACCATGAGATATTTTAGATTTACATGGTGGAACATACTTTACTTTAACATGGTATCTGCAAGTACCCATACTGGACCAAACGTCTTCTAATATTTCGACAGCCCAATGGAAATATTCCTTTCAAAATTGACTTCGATCAAAACTTTATTATTTTTTATATCGTATATATAATAACAATATAGTTACATATTTTTAGGCTGAACAAAAGTTTCTTTTTCTTTATAATTTGCTTTTTACTTGTTCTCAACATAATACATGAAGACTTAAAAAAAATATCACTTTTAAGTGGTACAGCGCCAAAAATGAGACCTTCCCTACCCTTTGTAACACTTCGTAAGAGTATTATCAAGACCCTACCTTAGCGTTACTAATTTATAGACAACCTAGATTGACCCAATATATAATTCTAAAATTCACAATCATACACAAACACACCTCCGCGCGCACATACACACAAACCTCTCCTTCGCTTTAAAATTAAATTTCAAAATCTAATATGAACTTTTAATTTGATAAAAACAAATACACAATAAATAATCGATTAAATGGAGCAAAATAGTCCGCTAACACATCGTAAATAGAGTCAGCAAGTGAACACACACACACACACACACACAAACACACATACACGTACTCACACTCACACTACCGGTTTAATGATTAAGCAAAACGAAACAGAAAAAGCTTTGTATAAAAAGGAGTGTGGAAGCATTTGCGAAATAAAATATATGACTAATGAAATAATTCATTACTAAGTCACTTGTGATATATATATATATATATATATATATATATATATATATATATATATATATATATATATATATATATATATAAATCCTTGAGTATATAGTACTGTTATATATATATGATATATATAAAGATGAAGGTTGGTAAAATACCATAGATCCCTTCTGAAACCAATGAAACTTGAGAGAATTCAATTCGGTTTCAAATTAAATTGAAATACGACCATATAAAAGGCGTTTAAGATCATATAAGGAGAGGAAAGTTGAAAATAGGAGAGAAAGTGTTCAGAATTTATCATAAGAGCATGAAAGCTCTCCCA
>JABUQX010005117.1:0-2500 GCA_015478945.1 Trachelipus rathkii
TTAATGAGTCATTCCTCGAATTTCATGGCTGCTCCCGTGGATATAGCAAATACCAATTCTCTGATTGTTACCCTTGAGCCGTAAAAGATTTACGAATGTTTAGGTGTCTGTTTGTAGAGAGCAATTTTTCTACCATACCATGTTTTTAGTCGTGGACCTGCAGGCAAAGTGATCGCACGCGTTATTGGTGTTGTGAGATGCTATGTGGATAATAATAATAATATAATAATAATGAATAATTAATATAATAATAATAATAAAATAAAATAATAATTAATAATTAATAATAATAATAAATAATAAATAATAATAATATTTTGTGCGTTTGTGTATAGTAAAGAATGAGATTGCTATGGCGACTTCTGCTGATAAGTTGAAACTTCTAATTTTAGTTACCTTGTTAATGAATGCTGTATGTTAGTTAGGCTAGGATGAGATATATTTTTGTTTAGTTCTCATATTATCATGTTAATGTAAATTAACATTAACATTTTAGAGATATGTTGAAAAAAGTGTGAATAGGTTTTAACTTGAACGTTAAATATATTTAACAACAAAACAACAACACAACAACAACTACAACAACAACTAACAACAACACAACAACAACAAACACAACAACAACAACAACTACAACAACAACAACAACAACAACAACAACAACAAGAACAACTCTTCACAGAATGGAAGCCAAATATACATTTCAACAGCCTTGGCGACAGCAAAGAATTTTATTTATGTTATGATTATACAAAATATGACTTAATCAGTAGATCAATATGATTCAATAGATCAATAGATCAATAGATCAATTAGATCATGGAAGGGTAGGAGGGTAGAGTGGGTGTTTTGATTTACTGATTTACTGTTTTTGTGATTTACTATTTAAGAGTCTTCTCGTAAATTTTTAAGTTATAAACAAAAAAGAATAATTTTTAGAAAAACAAAATGTTTAAAGAAATAAAACAAAATAAATAATATTTTTATAGTAAAAATAAAACAAAATGAATAAATTTATAGTAAAAACAAAGTTTAAAGAAAACAAAACAAAAATAAAATAAAAGTTTTTAGAGTAAAAATAAAACAAAATATGACTTGAATCAATAGATCAATAGATCAATAGATCAATAGATCACGAATGGGTAGGAGGATAGAGTGGGTGGTTTGATTTACTGATACTGATGTACTGATTTACTGATTTACGATGTATTGATTGACCAAGTTACCTTGTTAATTCAGCTTCCAGCTGTTGAGTAACACATTTCACAATCTAATGCAAACAAAATTAAGATAAAAATCGTTTAAAAACACTAAAGATGAGTACAAAAGTAAAAACATAAAGAATGAAAACTGATAAAAATAAAAATAAGCAAAAATGCTATTTTAGGTGACGTTTATAAAAAGAAAACAAGATTTGAAAATAGAAATGTGAGTTCTTGCTAAACGAATGTTTACAAACTCAGCACCGCACCGGCTCCAGCACCGGTGCCTGCAACAACTTCTGTCTCCCTTCTCAGTCGCCTTTCTCCATCCTTCCCCTTACCTTCCTCCATTTTCTTTATTCACTCGGTGCATTTCTTCTTCTTCTTTCTCTTTTATTTCAGTTGGACCTCCCCGGAAGGTTCCGAAACCACCATTTTCCTTTTTCTCCTTTCCTCATTTCCTCCTTCTTCCTCCTCCTCATTCCTCCTTCTTCTCCTTCCTCCGTCTTCTTCGTATGCACTCGTGCATTTTAACTTCTATTATTTCAGTTGGGACCCTCCTCCGGGGGGTTCCAAACACCATTCTTCCTCCTTCCTCCTTCTTCCTCCTTCCTCATTCCTCCTTCTTCCTTCTTCCTCCTTTCTCCATCTTCTCTTATGCACTCCGTGCATTTCTTCTTCTTCTTCCATCTTCTTCTCTTATGCACTCCGTGCATTTCATCCTTCTAAGATCCTTCTATCTGGAAGGAACCAGCACCCCTTCTCCGAAGGGGTGCACTCGTCCGGAACCTCCATTCCACGCAGACGGAGGCGGCGGCGGCACAAACAGACACCCGAAAATAGACCTATACTATCTATTTATATTTATTTATTTATTTATTTATTTTAATTTTAATTTTTTTTTTTTTTTTTTTTTTTTTTTTTTTTTTTTTTTTTTTTTTTTTTTTTTTTTTTTTTTTTTTTTTTTTTTTTTTTTTTTTTTTTTTTTTTTTTTTTTTTTTTTTTTTGGGGGGGGGGGGTTCCAGTTTCCAGTTTCCAGTTCTGGAAACCCACATAAGTCATCCAGGTTCCTGGAATCCTTCCAGGATTCCAGGATTTCCAGGATTCCAGTCCCCTCCAATATCCCCGCTCAACTACAGCGATTAATCGAATGAAAGTTATTAATAATTCTTTCGATTATGTTTTCAGTCAACTATAGCATGTAGAAAGACGATTTAAACATCGATATAGGGGTAAAAAACATCGATAAATCGATTGAAACCATCAAAATGATCTATCGATTATTTAAAACCTTCTAG
>JABUQX010005118.1:0-7500 GCA_015478945.1 Trachelipus rathkii
AGGCCGGGTGACAGAACCATCGCTACGTGAACCACTTGTAAGAGAGAAAACATCATTACTACCTCCACTACACATAAAACTTCGTTTGATGAAACAATTTGTGAAGCCCTGGACCATGATGGTGAAATGCTCCCTATATTATGCTCAACTCGTTTCCGTGGTCTGAGGTGGACGAGAAGAAAAGCTGGATATTGATGGCCACAAAATACGGACCACTCCTTCCGTGATGCTGCCTTTTGCCTACAACAATGACGTTTAGAGGCAGAGCGTGGAATGCTTTTCAGATGTAGCACAGAATTTCTGGGGAACAGGAAAGCAGAGAACCACTAACATTGTACAGGAACTGTAGACAGTTTTCATTTTCCCATGGGGATGATAGAGATGAGTAGTAAAGTTCACTACTTACATATCTAACCAAAGAAAATTTCCGGAATAACCTAAGCAATGTAGTGATGATGGCAGGAAGTGAGAACGCTCATCAGATATCTAAAGTTACATGGAGGACGTTACCAGGACATAAGTGGGAATATCTATGGATGGCGACTTATATGTTGGAGCTTTTGAATGAGGGATATTCAGACGCTATGCACAAGTAGATGCTCTACGAAGAGAAGTTGACTTACCATCCTAGAACTATGTTTAACATTAACTAAACCCATTCCTTCTATTACATTCATTGATGTCCCATATTACTCTTTATATTCATAGTTGTATTATATGTTTTACATATATCTATCAAAGACAAGTTCTATCATATCATTGCGATTTGTTTCTCTCCCATCATATATCCCCAATATATAAATTATATATAATATAGTATATATTATATATATAATATCTATATATATATATATATATATATTATATTATATATATAATATATATATATATAATATATATAATATATATATATAATATTATATATAATATATATATATCCTGTAATATGCAAGGACCCTCTTGAAAAAGGTAAAATCATAAAATTTTACAAATCTGTAGTTACCACACAATATCTCACAAATGCGATGTGATTTGGAATTAGCACATTAAAAATAATCAATTACAAAACCACGTCCAAGAAATTTCATGTTTACCAGTGTAATATACAAAGTTAATAATAACAAAAAGAAAATAACTATTTTACTCACCTATAGCAAAACATTCACATATTAAAATAATTAAATGAAATTGAAAAGTTTCGTAGTTAATTAAAGATATGAACTAAACTTCATTTGAATAAGCTCTAGGTTAAAATGACAGAACATTAGCAGTTATCCATTTTCAGGGGATAACTATTTCTTGTGGCTTCATAAATATTTCCTCCTGTTCTAAATATTCTTTCCCTTTCGACGATGACGGTGGAGCTGAAAGGTATTTTTTGCTAGTTTTTCCAAATTCATAAAACTTATTTCCAGTGGTTTTTCCACCATTGAAGGGAATACTTCATTGTTCTTAATCTGCTCAAAAGTAGGGCAAACTTATATATTGGTTTATTTCTTGATGTAAATTTCGTATGTAGCCTTTTACTTTATGTCAATAATCACGTCAGAAGAATGGGACTTTCTTTTTTCATTCTCACTTTCTCTTTTCTGTTTGACGATTTTGATGCCACAATTTCTATAAAACAATCCATTAAAGAGTGAAAATGAGAACCTTCAGCTTCACTTTCCCACTACGTGAATCATCTCAGCAGAAGAGTTCAGAGCTAAATTTTCATGCATTTCTTTCCATGCCACAACGACCATATTTTTTACTGATTCAACTGATCCATGTTGAAAAATTAGCTTGAATCGCAATCTAAGCAAAGTAGCTACACACAAGCAATTTTACATAGAAGAAACTTTTAGAAAGGTACTTTTTCATACTGATTTCTTAAGCTCACTTCAACGAGTTGTAATTATTCCACTAAAGCTTTTGCAATTAATAGCCTTATTTAAAATAGATTTATTGCTAAAATGGAAGGGTCACTTGGGCGACTGTTATTTCACGTTTAATGCTTGTTTTAGTGTTGTTGTCAAATGGCTCAAGTAAATGGAAAAATTTTGCCACTAAAATCAGTCACATTTTCTGATTGCATTCAGCAGCGAATATGGATAGGGGGGAACTTTTTGTTAAAACAATCTTTTAAGCATATCATAAGCTCCCTGTTCCAGCGTGTAGAAACGTCTAGAATTAATTTATGCGGTTTGACATTCAGCTGCATCTTTGAAAGTTTTAAGCTTTGCAGCTGCCCTTGCTGGAATGGGGAAAATGAGAGGATATGCTTCTGAAAGTAAAATAAAATAACTTTAACAGACTTCTGACATAATATTGAATCGTGAATGCATAGTAGCAACATGTGAATAAAACATGAATGATAGCAAGCCACTCTCCCGTATACCAGCTACCATGTTTGGTCCATTATCCGTATCACTAAATGAATTCTATTTTATAGAATATTGAAAAATGTCAAAGCCCCTTTTATAGGATCTGACAAATGTCAAAGATTTTCGCCATATTGGCTAAAATTTGGCTTAATATTTTTATTTTTGGAAAATAAGTCTTCTAAATTTCAATTTTAAATTGAAATAACTTTTCCTTATGTTGACGTAATTTTTGTTTATAAAGCTCTCAATATTCGGCCCGAATAGTTCGGCAAAAGGCCGAATACCGAATATTCGGTTTTGCGAATGGCCGAAACCGAAAACTTACCGAATATTCGGCACATCCTTAATAATATATATATAATACTATATAATATATATATATATATATATATATATATATATATTATATATTATTATATATATATTAATAATTATATTATATATATATATATTATATAAATATTATATATATATATATATACTATAGTATATATAATATAATTTTAAAATGCTATAGCGATTTTCGACGTTTGATTATTTTAGCAATTAAAAATGAGTTGCTTAAGAAATGGAAGAAATATGATTAAAAAGGGAAACCTTCATTAATAAAATGACGTAAAGAGAGATGAGGAATGAGGATGCGGGCTTTATAAATATTCAAGGTATCTACTTTTAAAGTCTTTAATTAATTCCTCTAACTATTTTTTTTCTACCCTCATTACCTATATATATATATATAATATATATATTATATATATATATAACATAACAAAAAACAACACTATATATATATATAATATTAATATAGTATAATAGTATCTATTATATATATATCTATATATATAAATAGGGAAGGTAAATAAATACTGCTTTTATACTGCTAAATACCGTTATGGTAGTGAGTGAGGAGAGTCCGCTGTATGAAGTCATGTTAGATGGGGAGCAACTGGAGCAAGTATCTGAGTTTAAATATTTAGGAAAAGGGAACGGATGATGAAGAATGTAGTAGGGAAGTTGTGAATGGTAGAAAGTTGGCTGATGCTTAATATCTTGGTGGATGTGAAGGGACTAAGTCTTGAGTGCGCTAAGATTTCGCATGAGGGTGTGTTGTTACCTGTCTTAATGTAAAGTAGTAAAATTATGGTCTGAATAAGAAGTATAGATCTAAGGTACAAAGTGTTCAGATGGACCAATCTTAGGGTTGTGTTAGGTGTGAGAAGAATTGATGAATTGAGGAATGATCGCAATAGGGAGTTCTGTGGTGTGAAGAAGGGCGTAAATGAGAGAATAAACAAGAGCACATTGAGATGGTTTGGTCAAAGGGAAATGATGGATGATAGCTAGTCGGTTGATTAAACGGATGTAAAGTGGTGGGTGCGCTGGGAATCGACCGTTTGGGAGACCGAAAAAAAAGTGGATTGAGTCAGTAAAGGAAAACCTGAAGGAGAGGAATGTGAGTTTGCAGAGGCGAGAAGAAAGGTGGTGCATAATAGGAGTGAATGGCGGGGTTTTGTGAGGGGGAATGGTTGTGGGCTTTGCCCAGGGGATGAACCCCACATTGACGAAATACCACAGTGAGGGCTCGTTGCGGTCTCCTGAAGCCTCAGGGTGGATTTTTCTGATTGCGGCGATTTCTCATTGAGGATATGAAGGGGAGGGTATAAGTGGGGGGAGGGGCTTCGTTTTCGACTTGCGTCATGTTCTTCTACTACTTTTTTGTTCCGGTGTAAGGCACGCACTTCACCCCCAATCTGGGGATAGGTGGAAGATAATATTAGTAATAATAATAATAATAATAATTAATATAAAAAACAAAAAAAAAAAAAAAAAAAAAAATTAAAATTAATAATAATAATAATAATTAATAATAATAAATAATTAATAATAATAATAACTAACAGTTAACATTAACAATTAACATAACAACAACAGCAACAACAACAACAACAACAACAACAACAACAACAACAACAACAACAACAACAACAACAACAACAACAACAACAACAACAACAACAACAACAACAACAACAATAATAATAATAATAATTAGTAATTAATAATAATATAAAATAATAATAATAATAATAATAATAATAATAATAATAATAATAATAATAATAATAATAATAATAAATAATAATAATAATAATAATAATAATAGTAAATTAGTAAATATATAAATATTATATATTATATATATATATATATATATATATATATATATATTATATATATATTATATTATAATATACTATATATATATTATATAATGTTCGACCGTCGGCGAGTGTGGACTTCCAGTGGAAACCAGAGGGGAGGCGAAATATAGAGGGACCAGAGGAGAGAGAGAGAGTTGAAGAAGAAGGATAGTCAGAGGCGATTCATGAAGCAGAGTGAGTGCTCCAATTTTACGCAAAGAATCTACTGAAAGGATTTTATATGGAATATTATTTAGATTAAGAGAGAGAGAAGGCGACAGATTTGAGTTCAATCATGCGTGGCTAGAAAATTTCAAGGAAAAAGAAATTACGATTTTTGGATTTAAAAATGTAAAATTTTAAACATTTTAAATTTATTTTCATTTGTAATCTGGGTTTGAGGAGCAGCAAAATTTTTGAAATCATTTCTTTTGGCTATTTTGGATAATTAATTAAATATAAACAATTATAAAGAAGGAATTTAAATACTAAAATTGCAGAACGTGGAGCTGCGTTTCCCAAGTTCTATCGTCGAGTCATATGAAGTAAATTTTCCAAATTTCTCTTCCACTAGTAAGTAGCCAAGGGCTGAAAACACCTTCTATGCACATTTATTTTTTCCGCCGAATGGTGGTGATTATATCGTCTTACATACAATAGATATAACAGTGCATTTTGGTGATATGATAAAATAATATAATGTTAATGATAATTTTTAATGTGGTGAATATGGTAAATATATTAATATATAGTGAAATAATAAATAAGCATAATAGTAATAGTAAATACAGTGATTGTTGGTGATTAATGTAAAATAATTACAGTTTAATATTAGTAATTGAAAATTTTTAATATAGTGATATGTTTACTACAATATTAAATAATAAAAATGTTAATGATAATTTTTAATATGATGAATATTGGTATATATATATAATATATGTGATATATATATAAATAAACTAGTAATAGGAATAACAGTGATTGTGGTGATAAATTTTAAAATTAGCAGTTTTAATATTAAGTTATGAACATTTTTAAATGTTGATATAGTTGGTAAATAATGATAAATATATTGTGAAATCATCTGTGTAGCATAACATATTAATATTAAAACATAGTGCCAGTGTGATAGTATGATAGTGATAGTTTAATATAGTAGTGATATTTATTATATTTGTTATATATATATATATTAATATATATATCAATTATATATATATATATATAATATTATATATATATATATAATATATTATATATTATATATTATATATATTATATATATAATTATATATTTATATATAGTAATATATATATATTTATATATATATCTATAGTTTATATATTATATATATATATAATATATCTATATATTACTATATTTATAATAGTATATAATATTATATATTGTTGTTATGTGGAATGAAATTGGAAAGATATTTTGGTCGTTGAAGATGTGATATATGTTTTTTTTTTAAATATATTTATCTTATTTATATAAAAAACGCGCCTATAGTCAGTGTTAGAAAACACTCGCACAAACAAGCCCGCAGGGTCCAGCGTTGCAAAATGGTCGGGTGGGAGAATGTGAGCTATTCTCTCCTTGGGCTTGGCTCGTCTGCTTCGGGACGTTAAGTGCGTACACCTACCTCTTGATTAGGGCTCTGCCCGCGAGTGATGGTGTTTTTTCTGTTAAAAAAATATATATATATATATATATAATATATTATTATATATATATATATATAATACTATATACTATATATATATATTATATTATATTTATATAATATATATTAATATATAGTATATTATATATAAATATAATTAATATATCTATATATAGATATATATATATATCTCTTTGTAATATAAAGACTTTACATAAAAAAAAAAAAAAAAAGATAGCTATAATATATATATTAATATATATATATATATAAGTATATATATATATATATATATATATATATATATATATATATATGGGGTGGAAAAAATCTCGATTTTCATTATTTGCGGATGAGAATACTTATATTAAATATAAGCGGATTGCAGATGCGGACAGCGGATAATTTTATTTATCAAAGGTTTAGTCACAATGACAGGTATCTGTTATTTTAAATTACTAAAAACGTTTGAGTACTTATCATTTTGATGAGCTGACCAATATCAATGTACTCAACGATGAGTGATTGAGGTCCTCTCAAATTGATCTAGAAAGGGAGGAGTTCGAATCATGCATCATTCTCGATGATTTGGAGCAACTGATCAGGGAACCTCACATATTCTTGATTGTCTCACTCAATTCTGTGCACCCCTGACCTAAGCTCACAACTAGTCATTCTATTTATAAATACCATATTTTCTTTCCTATATTAAATCTAAGCAGAACCTAATAGCTCCTAATTTTAATACCTTCAGTCAAACAGCTCCATATTAACGAGCATTTCTTGTGGTAATTTATTCGGGCTGATTGAGGGTCTTTGCATTGTTTTACGTACATTATCCTTACGCTAAATCTCCCTCTCAAAAACACATTCTAACTTTTCTACCTCTTTCGATGGTCGTCCTGTTTCTTCTGTTGACAATTAACATAAACATAAAAAAAATGTCTTGGGAGTCTCATGTAACAACGTTTGCAAGAGTGACCTCAAATAAGTTATTGGAGTTCTTTGATTGGATTGCAATATTTTTTTCACTCTTCTTTGTTATTCTAAATATACAAGGGTCACATCCACCCATGTATAGAGTACTGCTTTCATATCTAGGGGGGGGGGAGGGCTCAAGTTTCACCAGTCTTTTGGATAAGGTTGAGTCAAAGGCCAAAATCTAAAACTTTTTTTTTACTTCCAACAGACTTGACCATTATCACTGATGCTTTGTCGTTTTTCCATAGGTGTTACAACGACATGTGCTGGAGGGAACTG